>JBCJKH010058592.1:0-10194 GCA_039877255.1 Loriculus beryllinus
GGCCGGGTGCTCTGTCCTAACCTCCTCTTCCCCCCATGCTCTGCATCAGCCTGCGGGGCTATTCAGAAACCTGGGCCGGGTCTCCTGGCAAGAGAACCTCACGCTGCTGTCCCAGCAGGCCTGTGGCATGTTGCATCATCCTGCTGGGCTGGATGCTGCAGTGGATGCTGCCTCACCCAGGGCCTTGGAGCAGGAGCTGCAACAGCCCCTCAGGCCCCTGGGGGAGACAGGGATACTGCTTAGCTGAAGGGTGTCAACACTTCCCAGCCCTGCTGTTTCCTTGCAGCCCACCGCCTCCTTTTCCTCAGCGGCCACAACCTTCTTAGTCTTCTTCCCCCGTCCCACACCAGCTTTCCCTTTATAGGCTTGCACCATTTTCTGTCTGCTCTGTTGTCTCCCTTGCGTTTGGCAGAGCAGAATAAACCTACTTAACTGCAGAAGGGGTCCCTGAAACCATCGGGCACCAGGTTTCTGTTCAGGGTCACAAAGGTGTCTGAGCTCTGGGATCTGCAACACATCCCTAAGGATCCTTTGGCTCACCAGGGGGCAGGCTGGCATGGAGCACCCTGTTCTCATCACTGCCTCAGCAGCAAGGACTCTCACGTCCATGCCTGTGCCTCGGAGCGCGGGCAGGCTCCACGCATGGCAGGGGTGGGAGTTAGCTGCTTGTCTGTGCGCAGCTGACTGTGGAGCGGGATCCTTTGCTTGCTTGGAGGGTTGGTGGCTGATTCCCAGCAGGAGCAGTTCAGGGGCTGTGCCCGTGTCAGGAGCACCCACTCACCCGCTGCCTTCTTCTCCCGCAGGTTTCTGACCAAAGGGCCTGGGAGCTCCCTCCACTGGTGCTGTGGGAAGCTTTAGCCAATCCAATGCACCCTGACAACAAACTGCCCAGCCATGGCAAGGCAGGCAGCAGCGGTGCCCCGGCCCAGCACCACAACGTGAGCCAAGCACCCCCCTGCAACCTGGGCTCTAAGGGTGTGGGGGCAGGCAGCCATGGCGGCAAGGCCACTCAGATCTCCCCTGGCAACTCTGGACTGAAAAACAGCCAGAACACTGTCCCGAACTTCAGCTCCTTGAAGGGCAAGGTGAAACGGGAACGAAGCATCTCGGTGGACTCTGGAGAACAGCGAGAAGCCAGCACCCCTTCGCAGGACACGGAATCAAAAGGTAATAGCTCTCCTAAACCTTGCCTCAGCACGTCCTCCTCGTAGTTGCTCCAAGCGTCCTGGCAGGACCTGGGATGGGAGCAGCTGTGAGTATCTCCTGGGTTTCGGTGCTGCGGCTTCCGTCCGGGCTTGTCCTGGCTGGGTGCCTTTGCATCATTGCTCGTCACATCCGTGGTTTTGGGACCAGAGTGGCTGAGCAGTGTCTTTACATTCCAGCCCCTAAACTGTTTGTTACATAAAGAATCTGGGGCTCTGGTTTTCATAGGCTACTGAGGCCAGCTAAGCAAGACCATGGTTCACTTGCAGCTGCACTGAACACCCTGCTTTGTGATGTGCAGACTTTCAACGTTGGACCAAGTTGAGTTGTTTTCTGTCTCCTCGCTGTTGGCAAAGAGTTGCTTTTGCGGTGTTGTTGCAGCTGCCCGACAACTCGGTCGTGGTTAGTGAGGGGGTGCTGTGAGGGTCGCTGTCTGAACAGTTCTGTGGTTTCACCAGCAATGGATGACTCTTGTGTTACAGCACGTGGCTTCTGGAAAAGGGCTGAGTCAGTGCTTCCAAACCCTCTGGCTTCCCTGTCCTCACCAGCCTTCCCTGTAGCCTCTCGCGTTCCGCCAAGCTCTGTGCTCAACGACTGCGTGGGATGCTAGAGCACCTCGCAGGGGGGTTGTTGGAGCAGAAATCCCAGTGGGGCCCTTGGTTCCAGCCAAGACTCACACCTGGTCCCCAGACACAGAGCCAGTGTTCTGGCTCATGCACCTAAGCATTTGATTTCACAACCACGTTCATCCATCCTGTGTCTGATTCCTTTCCCCGAGTCCCGGGGTGCCTTTAGCTACTTTCTCCCTTAGCTGCATCAGCCCCATCTGAAAAATGGAGGGAGGCAGGAAAGGCCCCTGCCCCATTGATGTGTGCAAAGGGCAGAGTCTGTCTCTTCTTCCTACAAAGGATACGAATGTGCCCTCCTGTTCCATTTTCAGGTTTGATTGCTAATCCACACACCCCTTACTTTTAGGGTTAGTGCCCAAAGCCCTCTGGTTCGGAACATTAGTTGGACATACCCTGGTTTTGCAGACCCTTTTCAGACAGGAAGGAAGCTGTACCATTTGAGCCGTAGCTCTCACGGGGGAGTCTCACCAGGGCTGGCTGCTAAGACAGGGAGCCCAGACCTAGCAGATGCTTCAGGATCTTTACCATGGATGGGCAGATGTCAGCTTAAGGCATCTTGCCCGGTGCATCTTGGCTGGGTTGGTAGGGCCAGCATGCAGCACGCAGTCATCCCAGCCCCTGCCAGGTCTCCTTAGCTCTTCTGATGGCTCCATCCTGTTGCAGGTGAGGTGGCTCCCCGTAGCAAGCGACGGTGTGTGCTGGAAAGGAAGCAGCCATACAGTGGGGACGAATGGTGCTCTGGGCCGGACAGTGAGGAAGACGACAAGCCCATCAGCAGTGCACACAGTGAGTGTTTGCCTCCTTCCAGCTCAAAAGCTTGAACGAAGCCAAATCCTGCAGCTCAGCAGGGCAGATGGCACTGGCACCTCTAGCTTTGGCTCTGCGTGCTGATTTAGCTGACTGCGTGGTGTGATGGGCCATTGCAGTTGACGGTGGCTGTGCTGGGAGAATGTTTCCAGCCATGCAGTGAAGTGCCGGACCTATTTTGTGGAGATGCTACCGAGATGCTGGAGGAGAAGGTGTTGAGGTTGAATGCCCCTGCTGTACCTGACTCTAGCCACGCTGGTAGCGGAATTGCCATCTTGAAAGCGTGCCTGGCTAAACTCTGGTTAAGTATGCTTACCCTGGCCATAGGGGCAGCCGGACCACATGACACACATTGTTCTTGTTGCAGCAGTTAGGTCTGTGCCAGGCCACACACGCAGCTGTGCTTTAAAGGTCTAACAAGTTTCTCGAGGTCTTGACAGGGGTTAAGGGAGGGCTGAGCTGGCCAGGGTGTGCACTGTTTGGGGCAGTGAACTGGAGGTGTCTCCTGTTTTCCAAGAGGATCAAAACTCTTTGATTTTTATTTTTTATTTTTTGTATCTAGAATTCGATTTATTTTCAAATTGCAACAGGGAGAATATCTGAGGGAACAGGGCAAGGTCCTTTAGGTCCCAGGGGCTGCAGCTGATGGAGAACATGGAAATGTATAAAATCAAGTACAGGGTGGCCTTTGTGCCTGCCAGCATACCGTAGCCATCCTCTTCAGGATGTTCTTTTGTGGTTTTCTGTGGTCTGCAGCCCCTGTGGGAAGGTACAGGGCTGCCTCACTGTCGCTGCCTGCCTCAAAATGGACCTTGGAGCAGGTTAGAGCAGTTCGAGGTGGGGCTGTCCAGGGGCAAGGGCTGGCAGGGAGGCAGTGTGCACGTCCCCATGTCACATTTCCAGTGGTGTCTCTTCCCTTTACACGCTGCTGTGCCAGGGCTAGGCTGTGGTGCTGGTGTTCCCAGGTCTGCTACGGGAGGTGGGTGCCGGGAGGCTGCTGGAGGGGGAGCAAGGGAGCCTGCCCTGGGGGAACAGAGCAGTGCGTGAGAAGGGAGACAAGAGGAAAAGGCAGGGCGCGCTGCTGGTAATGGCAACGCTTATTAATATTAATTAGGGCTATTATTTAATACGGCTGATGAGTAATGCGGCTCCAGCACCCCCGGTGCCCGTCCCGCGGGCAGGGATAGGCGGAAAGCCTCGGGCCGTGCTGGGGACCAGGAGGCGGCGGCCCCTCGGCGCCGGGGATGGCCGGGCGAGTGCTGCCACCTGCTGGCGGGCGGCGGCTGTCACCCTGCCCGGCCCGGCCTCGGCAGCTTCGCTCCCGTTTCTCCTCCCGCAGACTGTAATGTAGCAGATCCTGCGATGTCCACGGCCTCACAGCTTGGCCCAGGGTCCAACCCGCTGCCGAACCTGAACGAGACCAGCTCCTCCAGCGTGCCTCATGGTGCTGCCCCCGGCTTGCGGTCCGATGCTGCAGGTGGCGGGGCGGGAAAGCCACCCTCGCAGTTCGTTTACGTCTTCACAACACACCTTGCTAACACGTAAGTAGAAAACCTCGTCTGTCCTCCGGGGATGGGCAAACTCTGTCTTAAACACACGCTTCCTCCCAGCAGTGCCCGGCGCTGTGCGACATATGCTGTAGAGCATGTCTAGTCAGCATCCATCTGAAAGATTCACCCAAACCATCATGGACTGACTTGGAAGAGCTAAGGGGCTGAGCGTCACGGGGAGTGCTCTGTAACACTTGGTACTCTCCACTCAATTCCTCTCTTCTGTTCCACATTGTCTCAGCACTGGAATCCTACCAAGGCCGCTTAGGTTTAGAGGTCTTCTACAACACGGATTTGGTGCAGTAGATCCCAGATCATCTCCGGGACAGCCACCTTAGGGCAGCGGGCACAAGGCAGAGCCCAGTGCCGATCACATGGGATGTGAGAAGAGGGAAATTCCAGGGCAAGCGGTTGTCAGTTGCAGAGCCTCACTGTGGCCTGTGTGGGACGGGAGGAGGACTCTGAGAGTATCACCCTACTTGGTGACTTCCAGAGATTTCCCACAGGACTGAAGAGTGGAGGTGGCCCCTTGGGGCTGGTACAGATGGGATGGGGCACAGTGCCTCTTCTCCAGTGGTTTGTGCTCTCTCCCCAGAGCTGCAGAAGCTGTCCTGCAGGGCCGAGCTGACTCCATTCTGGCCTACCATCAGCAAAACGTTCCGCGAGCAAAACTAGACCAGGTAAACAGGCTATGAACCAATGCCTCTCTGGGCACATGCTGCTGATCCTTCCCTTCTGAGGTGCTCGTTCTGCCCCAGCTCCTGGCTCAGCTGTGGAGGAAGGGTTTGCCCTTTTGGTGGGGTGGGAAGCTGCTTTGCTGTGGAACCTCATCAGAGTTCTTCTGTCAGCCGTAGAAAGGTCAGGATGGAGCATAGCACATGGCCCTGCAGCCGTGTGTGCAGAGCACCTGGCTGTGCATTTCCATGGCATGCGTGGTGGCAGGTGACTCTTCACCAGGGGGAATGAAGGGGAATTGCCACAGGGCATGTTTTTGCCACAGAGAGGTCTCCAGCAGGGTGCGGGGGAGCGTTACCTACTTAGGGTTTTCCTGCTCAGGTTTATTTCCCTTTTCTCTGCTAGGCACCAGCTCCTAAAGTGCTGGGGGTTGCTGAGCCGCTTCCCATTAACCCTCCTGCTGCCAACACTCCACAATCTCAGCCACCACCGGCACCTCAAGCGAGTCAGCCGCAGGCACAGCCCGCCCCTCCGCAGCCCCCAGCTCAGACCATGAGTCAGACGCCTCTGCCTGCACCCAGCAGCCTGCCCCAGGAAGGGTCAAGTGAAGATGTCCGGAGAGATCTGACTCCCAACTCTCTGGGGAACAGCGGCGGCAGCAACCAGCCTGGAAGCAACCACCCAAACACACCCACCGCATCTGCCACCACCATGCAGCCCGGGCAGGTGGACTCCTCCACCGCATCCGGCTCCAACCTCCTTGGCGAGGGCCCGGGCACGGGGATGCCGGGGAACGGACAGGCAGGTCTGGGCCCCAGGAACCCCATGAACTCGGAGGGCCTCTCGAAGGAGCAGCTGGAGCACCGAGAACGTTCTCTGCAGACCCTGCGGGACATTGAGCGCCTGCTGCTGCGCAGTGGGGAGACCGAGCCCTTCATGAAGTCCAGCCAGAACACGGGTGAGGGTGGGACTGCCCTGCAGCCACAGGCTGCCCCTGCCCAGCCCCCCGCACCCCCCACCGGCATGAAGAAGTATGAGGAGCCTCTGCAGTCCATGATCTCCCAGACCCAGAGCCTCGGTGGGCCCAGCTTGGAACACGAGGTTCCCCACCATCCAGGTGCTGACATGGGGCAGCAGATGAACATGATGATGCAGCGGCTGAACCAGGACAGCCTGACACCGGAGCAAGTGGCCTGGAGGAAGCTGCAGGAGGAGTACTATGAGGAAAAGCGACGGAAAGAGGAGCAGATCAGCATCCACGGCCGGCCCATGCAGGAGATAATGATCCCACAGTCGATGGGGAGCATGATGATGCGTGGGCCCCCACCTCCCTACCACAGCAAACCTGGAGAGCAGTGGCCTCCCGGCATGGGCAGCCAGCTGCGGGGACCCATAGACGTGCAGGACCCAATGCAGCTGCGGGGAGGGCCACCCTTCCCGGGACCACGGTTCCCTGGAAATCAAATGCAGAGAGTGTCTGGCTTCGGAGGGATGCAGAACATGCCCTTGGATGCTCTTGGGCCCATGAATGCCATGCAGAGGCCAGTCAGGCCCGGCATGGGGTGGAACGACGATATGCCTCCTATGGGAGGTCCCGGGAACTTTCCACAAGGTACCCTGCCCTATCCGGCAGGGCAGGGAGACCCTGAAAGGTTCATGAATCCCCGCGCCAGGGAGGAGATGCTGCGGCATCAGCTGATGGAGAAACGCCCAGTGGCGATGCAGAGGCCCATGGGGATGTCCAGCAATGCCATGAGCCAGGGCATGGAAATGGAGAGGATGATCCAGGCCCACCGGCAGATGGATCCCTCCATGTTTGCTGGGCAGATAACAGGGGACAGCCTGAGCAGTGCTCCGATGGGAATGGATTTTGCAGGCACTCGGGGCATGCTGAGCCCCACTATGAGTCAGTCGGGCCTTCGGGACATGGATGCACCCATGGGCCCCGGCAACCTCAACATGAACATGAATGTCAACATGAACATGAACATGAACCTCAACGTCCAGATGACCCCGCAGCAACAGATGATGATGTCGCAGAAGATGAGGGGCCCCGACATGTTGGCCCACCAGGGCATGAGCCCTGAGGAGCTGGCCAGGGCCAGGGCTCAGAATGGCAATGGCAGCACAATGCTGGCGGGACCCCAGAAAATGATGATTCCTTCCCAGTTCCCCAGCCAAGGACAGCAAGGCTTCTCAAGTGGGCAAGGGCCTTACCCCAACATGCCCCAGGAGATTGGCAGCGGCTCGGACATGTTCAGCCCTGAGCAGGGTGCCGTGCCAGTTGGAAGCATCAGCGGCACCACCAGGCTCAGCCACATCCCTCTGCCTCCGGCCTCCAATCCCGCTCCCACGCAAGGGGGGAACCTGGGCACCATGCACCCGGCACCCTCCCGGGGGCTGGGCCGCCGGCCCTCTGACCTCAGCATCAACATTAGCCAGATGAACTCCCCCAGCATGGGTCACCTCAAGTCTCCCACCCTCAGCCAGGTGCACTCGCCACTGGTCACCTCCCCTTCTGCCAACCTCAAGTCCCCGCAGACGCCCTCGCAGATGGTCAGCGTGCCGCCTTCAAACCAGTCTGGACCCCTCAAGTCCCCCCAGGTGATGAGCTCCTCCCTGAACGTCCGGTCTCCAACTGGCTCACCAAGCCGCCTGAAGTCTCCTTCCATGGCTGTTCCTTCCCCTGGTTGGGTGCCGTCTCCCAAAGCCACCATGCCCAGTCCGGGAGTCAACCAGAGCAAACAGACTCTCAGCATGAACTCGTCTGCTTCCATGGGAGGACTGGATCAGGGTATGCCGGGTTTCTTATGTGTGTGCTCTGCTGTGGGGAGCATGCGGGCAGGGTTCCCCTCCGGCCCGTGTGTCCTCGCAGGAACGGGAAGATACTCGTCCTGGTGCGTGCCCTTCTGTCTCATGGAGCTAGTCTGTTTTCCAAGAGTCCGCCCAGGGCCTTTGTGGTAGATAGGAGGGTGAACAGAGCAGCTTTTACTTCAACCCCAGCTCACGTGCTGTGATACTGGCAGCAAAAGATGAGCCAGTGCTGGGCGGTCAGGGGCAGTTTAAAGTTCATTGCCGTTCTGGAGCATGGTCTCCACGTGAAGCCTCCTCAGGGTCTGGAGGATGCTGGGCCATGCCAGCCCTGCATTTTGCAGCCTTCTCTGGTCACTGCTGCTGGAAACAGAGGCCAGGGTTGTTGTCTGATGGGAGCAAGGCACGGTGTGCGGGAGGTGCTAAGCTGCTTTCTCTCTTGCTTGCAGGTTCACTCCCTTCTGGGCCTCGAAGCAGCTCTTCTGCACCAGCCAGTAACACCTCTAGCACCATGAATCCCAACATGCCTTTTACTTCCTCTCCAGATCCACCCCCCTCCCAGAACCCTCTCTCACTGATGATGTCCCAGATGTCCAAGTACGCCATGCCTAGCTCCACACCGCTTTACCACAATGCCATCAAAACCATCGCCACCTCCGATGATGAGCTGCTGCCAGACAGGCCTATGCTTCCACCTGGGAGTATGTCAGGTACGTGCTTGTGGGGCTGGACTTGTCCCAGGAGGGGTCACACCATCTTGTGGCTGCGAAGGGCTGGAGGCACACGGTGGAGGAAGCATTAGGAGAGGTGTTCTCCCACCAACTGCCATGTCAAATAGTTTAAATTTGCCCTCATTTGGAAGAGTCTGCTCACTTCTTTGTCCTGTACCCAGGCTGCCCATCAGCTTTTGGCTTGGGTTTGCTGTCTGAAAGGACATGAGCCCATCTGGCATTGGAGGCACCCTTTTTCCATGAGCCCTGGAACATTTTGGAACTACCTTCACCCTGTGCAGACACGTCGGCCCTGGATTTTCAGGGCTCCTGGATTGTCTCAGGCCCAGGACTCGCAAGCAGAGGTCTGCGGCTTGGAGCCTTTGTGCTCTTGCGCAGTGGGATGGGAACACTCTGACCAAGGTGTGGGAGTAGGGGGTTTTGGTGGAGTCCAGGTGCCTGCACGAGCAAGGCTGTCGTAGCATAGTTCTGGTCTCAGTAGGCGACAGCCAGACACGCTCCACTGGCTGGCAGTGCTGCTGGGGACAGCTAGGCAAATGAGTGCTTTGCGTCACTGGTGACCAGGCCAAAGGGGAATTCCAGCGTGTTGTACCACTTGATTTAGGGCTTTAAAGCTGTCTGATAAATATTTCTGGCAGTTTTCAAAATGAAAAATCAACTTTTTGGCTCTTTCACTGCAGAGTGAAACCTGGGTTGACCTCAGCATGCAAGTGTGCTAGCTCCTTCCTAACCTGAACCTCTCCGCAGGCATGGGTCACTCTGCTGTGCCAGTGAGCACAGTCCTCCCTCCTGGACAGCACCTGGGTCGGGCTGCAGACTCTTTTGCTTCCTTGTCTTCTCTCTACCCAAGATCGTGTGGTTGCAAGAGCTTGCCGGGCGGCTTCGTCTGCGGGCAAGCAGTGGTGAAGGGTCACTGCTTGGTGCCTTGCAAGCAGCTGAGAGTCCTGCTGAGATCATGGGGTAGGACTGTCTCAATGCGCCCAGACTCTAAAAGCAGCGTGCTGTAAGGAGCTACAGTTCCATCCTGGAGCTGGCTGAAGCTGGAACAGCTCTCTGCTGCTCCCAGGCTTGAGGAGCTGGAGTCTGAGGCAGTTATTCCTGACGCTGGTGCTTTGTGATCCCACCATGTGGGTTCTACCTGAGCATCATGCTCCATGCTCAGGGCTTTCTGAGCAGGAGCACTAGGCAGTCATCCGGGGTGTGGATTTTGCAGTCCCAAGAGGTCTGTGGGCAGACTTCACCCTTCTTTCTCTCTTTCTTCCCTCTCCTTAGGTGTGACGGGGAACCAGCCAAATCAACTGCACTTGAACTCTGTGGGGCCTGGATCCTCTCAGAGCCCTATGGGAATGAACCTGCCTGGTCAGCAACCGCTCTCCCATGAGCCACCCCCCACCTCCATGATGTCCTCCCCGAACCCTCTGGGCTCCAACATTCCTATGCACCCGAGCGCGCCAGGGCCAGGCGTGCCTCCCCAGAACCCCATGATGCTGCCCCCAGGGCCGCAGGACTCGATGAACCAGCAGTGCGGTCCCGTGCCCAACAGTTCACAGATGATCCCTTCCAACCAGCTCGTGTTTCCCCGCATGCAGCAGCCCCACAACGCCATGCCATCTCCTGCTGGGGGCATGCCCATGGCCCCTGGTGGTGGAGGTGGCCCCGGGATGCAGCAGCATTACCCGCCAGGGATGCCCTTGCCGCCTGAGGACCTGCCCTCCCAGCAGCCCGGCCAGATGCCCCCTCCTGACACCGGGCTCAGCCAGCCACAACACCTCGCTGCATAATGAGCAG
>JBCJKH010058596.1:0-14510 GCA_039877255.1 Loriculus beryllinus
ATGAGGTCTCCACGCAGCCTTCTCTTCTCCAGGCTGAACAGCCCCGATTTTCTCAGCCTGTCTTCATACAGGAGGTGGTTTAGCCCCCTTATCCTCGTGGCCATTCTCTGGACTTGTAATAAAAGCTTATGTTAGTCTATAATGAGACAGGACAGTTCTGTGGAAAAGAAATTCAAGGAGACTTACACAGGCTACCTGAAAGCCATGCCAATCTCCTGAGGTTCCTGTGAACTGCTGGAGGCTGTAAGACTACCATTATACAGAAGGTGCTGCACTGGGGTTGAACAGAAATGTCCTTTCTTGATCTCATTTGAATTCGTGACCTTTCACTATCGCACACAAACTTACCCTCCAGTGCCTTAAGGGTCCTACAAGAGAGCTGGAGAGGGACTTTTTACAAGAGCATATAGGACTAGGATAAGGGGGAAAATGGATTTAGACTAAGAGAGGGTAGATTTGGATTAGACATTAGGCAGAAGTTCTTCTCTGTGAGGGTGCTGAGGCCCTGGCACAGGCTGTCCAGAGAAGCTGTGGCTGCTCCATCCCTGGCAGTGTTGAAGGCCAGGTTGGACACAGGGGCTTGGAGCAACCTGGTCTGGTGGAAGGTGTGCCTGCCTGTGGCAGGGGGTTGGTACTGGATGAGCTTTAAGGGCCTTTCCAGCCCAAACCATTCCAGGATTCCATGTGAGTGCAGCCCTTGCAGGCTAGGGACAGAGCTTCCAGCTGGCCGGGTGACCTAGGCTAGCAATTGGGTTTTGGCTTGCAGAGGAGCCCTCCTCTCTGCTGAGCAGAGCAGGAGAATGGTGTCTCTCCTGATTACTCCATCTTGTCTAGTGTCAGAGCCTGAAAGCAAGTGGAGGTTTGAAATGGGAGCAACTGCTCCGTGCTCTTGTTGGTGGCCAGCACTAGCTAACTTAGGGCTTTTCTCCGTATACCAGATGGAGCTGTCACACAGAGCTGGCTTCGGAACTCCATCCAAAGCCAAGCAGGACCCAGTACCTCCTAAAATAACAAGCCCATCTCCCTCCTCACCTCAAGGTAAACCTGGAGGAGCTCCATTGCTGGCAGCTGTGTTACACAGCAGGAGAACCAGATCAGCTCTGTCTGAGAAACGATGCGGCGTTTAGAATGGTGCTTTTCTCTGTTTCTTGGAGCCTGCTCAGCCCTTCTGAGCCACCAGCCTTCTGCCCAACTGTGCTCATCCCTGCTCTGGGACAAGGGAGAATCAAAGAGTGACAGAAATCCCTTTGTCAGCCTGCCTGGGAAGGAGGGTTACAGAGCTATTAGCCAGCACAAAGAAGGGATGGATTCTCTCCTAAGTGCTCAGGGGACAGATTTAAATGCTTAGCTCCCATTAATGTTAATGTGAGTTACAGAGGTCTCTTCATACTGCCTGGAAACAAGAGCATTGAAAAAAAGGCCAGCTTTCCGCAAAGAACAAATTCACTTGATTTTAAGAGCCACTAAATGGGATTTTTCTTCATTTCACACTCATTAATTCCTCTGCCTGTGCTAGCTTGTGGTGGGATTCTGCTCCAGTTCAGCACATGTGGGCTGGCTGGCTCACTGCACACTGGAGGACAGTGGGTGTCTATCCACCGTCCCCTGTGCTGTGAAGGGACAGTGTCCCCAGAACTGGGTTCCTGGCCCCAAGAAGCACCAATGATTTTGTTTCCACATGGAGATGCAAAGTGCAACGCTCCAGCTTTTTGAAGGGAGGGGAAATCCCTCCAGTGTGTGTCAGAAACATTAACAACATCTTGCTGCCTGACAGCTGGTAGAGCACCTGCAAAAGACAAGGTTTGAGGTCCTTCTGACCCCCTGCTCCCAGATGGAGGACTCCTCCTGAGTGTCTGTCTCCTATTCCTTCCGTATAGATCCCGCAGAACCTGTGATTCTGCCTTCTGTGTCTGGTGATTAAATCCTTCTCCGAGGTGACAGACTGCATTAAAGCTTGGGTTTGCTCCAAGGGTCATTGGAGGTACCTGTAGAATTTACAAACCCAATCAGTCATTTAATTTCTCTCTGCAGCCTCTGACTTATTAACATAATAACAGAAACCAGAAGGGCTTTGTTTTTCTGTGGCATATGGTTATGAATCACATTGTCACTGCGCCTGCAGCACTGCCCTTAATGAATACATTCAGGCATGCCCGTGAGTCCCTGCACACATTCCCATGCGCACTCCACTGTCGTATAGCATTAATTAACCTTGTTTAATGGGCTGACTGTGATGGCTTGCAGCTCAGAGTCCCCAGCGGGGTGACTCTTGCCATAAGCAGCAGGGATGCAGCAGGAGAGCTGGGCAGATGTTTATTTCAAAGGGGATGTGTCCAGGAACATGTCTGAACTCTGAGAGAGTCTTGTGTTAGTGGGGACCCTTCCTGGAGATCAGCACAAAGCTCATGCTGATGAAGAAACAAACCTTAGAGTTCCTATGTCCAGTGAGAGCTCTATGTATTGGAACACCAGGTCTGCTCAGGCAATGCTGTGAGCTGGGCATGCTGGTGTTGGCATCCCATTCTCCATGCTGGGGACAAGGCACAGGGCAGGGTGTCCACTGTGCACCTCACCAACCTTACAATTATGGAGAAAATACAGTTTCCTGACTAGTTCATGCCCCCCACCTGCAGGCACTGGTGGCATTGAGAACACCTTGAGCAGAGGGAAGGGCTGAGCTGAGGAGCAGGGTGCACTGTAAGACCACAGGGAGAGATGCTCTGAAGGTGATGGACCATCTTTTTCATTTTGTAGACAGGCTCAAAGCTTGTTGTGCCATGGAAGACATTGTGATGTGAAGTTGGGAGTGTTCAGGGTGAAGGAGCTACATGTGGACAGTGCGCACTGGCATCGCAGAGCTCATTTTCAAGAGCACATTTTAAATGCTTTCCTATTAGGAAAGACTCAAAGAGTTCTTCTGATATAAAGATCCCCTTTCTGGGCTGTATATAGATAGGAAAAGGCCTTCCAAAGACTTTATTAAAGGAAAAAACCTCAGCATGCTGCAGTTTTAATGAGGAGCTTGTAAACATAACAAACTCCTGCTGATTTTCTCATAATTGCCTGTGTTGCCGAAGGCCAGGACCCTGCAGTTCTCAGCAAACCACCTTGCTGGGTTTAAGATGTCTTCCTGAATCTGGGAGGGAATGTATGGAGCCATGTATGACTGCAGAGGGCAAGCATGGGGCAGGGCGATGGAGGATTCACATGGGTGCAGTGGAGAGGATGAGGCAGGGCTGGGTGCTCCCTGGGGTGCGTAGGGCTGCCATTGTGGGAGCAGTTTGGGCTCTGGCTTCAGCTCTCCTCCAGCTTTGGCTTAGGGAGGAGAAGGAGGAGACATAGGGAGACCTAGTGAGCTGATTTAGTAATCCCGTTTTTATTAGAGATGCATTTGCTGATTAGCTCCACATCCTAAATTGGGCACAATAAATTACAAAGGAATTTCAGAAATCACTAGGGTTATATTAACATCTCCTGGGGAGGCAGCAGTCAGGTCATTTTCTGGGCCATTAAATGGTTGCCATTCGTTTGGTACCTCGCCTCTCTGATAGCAATGCCTCTTTTTCTCAATTTCAGCCCATCACCATCTCAGCAGGCACCACACACTGGTGACCTTGATTCGCTTCTGCACCGTCACTCCCTTTACACCCCTGTCCCATCTCACCTTCTCCCTCTCTCTGTGCTGGCATCCAGGGTAGCACAGCACAAGGCAGGTGCCAGCCTGATGCCAACATCGTGATCACAGGAGAGATGACACGTTAGGTTTTTGGAGATTTGGGCTTCCTTCTGTGTCTGCCACAAAGAAAGGTCACACCTCAAAACCTGTGTGGTGTTTGCAGGCAATTTGCAGCCCACAAAAGAGGCAAAATCTCTCTGAGAGTTGAATTGTCATGGGTGATCAGCTCTTACTGAAATCACAGCAAAAGGGGAAGATTCCTGCTCAGCTCAGCACAGGTCAGAGCAGACTGTGGGTGTATGCTCCCATCCCTAGCACCAGAGGAGGAGAGAGCAGTATTTTGCATGGCAGTGGAAGAACCAGCTTTACCTTTCAGGGAGTTTTTCAGTCTGATTCAGGAAGCCTGACCTGAGCCTTTCTGCTGATCACCTGCAGCAGACATGGGTCAGATCCTACAGAGTTTTTGGTGTCTGGCTCCCTGGAGAGCACAGATCCAGGGTAGATAGTGACTTGTCCCTGATCACTCAAGGAAGCCCGTGGAGGAGGTGGATACTGATTCTCTGCTTCCCAAACCCAGACATCCATGATGATGGCTAACCCTCCTTTTCCTCTCCTTACACACAGGGCAGCAAGGGCAGAAGAACACCTTGGTGGGTTGCTGAAGGCTGCACACCGCAGGAAGGCAGTGCTGAGCTTTAATCTATCCCCAGCCCAAATCACACACATATCAGGTTCTCCAGCATGAGGATGAGTCCAGGACATGGCAGTAACCTTGCTCTTTCTTCTCCCTGCAGAGCCAGCTTTCCCAAGCCCTGAACGGGTTGTCAGACAGAGCCAAGGAAGCAAAAGAGTTCCTGGTCCAACTCCGCAACATGGTCCAGCAAATCCAGGTACTGTATCCCTGACTGGATGTTTTCCACTCCTTCCCACCAGGATGAGTTGCTCTCTGCAGTCCTGTCCCATCTCCCCACCTTTATTTGGTGGGTGCTCTCCCAAAGGGGCTTACCCCTGATTTTTCATATTACTCCCCTGCACCCCCCCCAGAACTGCTCTTCCCAAAGCTGCCTGTGTCATGGCAGGAGCAGCAGAGACCCCAGTCTCTGCCATAGGTAGATCCAAGGATGTGGCAGGACAGGCCAAACCTGTTCCCCACCTACTGTCACCACATTTGCTGTGAGCCAAGGATGGAAGCATTTGATATGCTAATGCTGTGGATTTATGAGTTGCACTGGTGCAGCAGCACATGTAGAAATGGTCCATGTGGTATCACAGTAAAAAATCAGGTTTCCCAGCTGAAATGGAGATGTGTCCAGGGTTGTGATGCTCTGCTCTGACCCACAGGAGAACAGTGTGGAGTTCGAGGCCTGCCTGGTGGCCCAGTGTGATGCCCTCATTGATGCCCTCAACAGAAGGAAAGCCCAGTTGCTGTCCCGGGTCAACAAGGAGCATGAGCACAAGTTGAAGGTGAGCCCTTACCCACTACCTTGAGTGGTGCTTTCTGCAGGGTTGGCACCAGATGGGGATGAGGACTGGTGCTGTTTGTTGACGTGAAGCACCATAGGAGGAGAGGGGAGGTCTGTGGAAAGCCTCTTTTTGCTTTCCGCATTAGCTGAACTTCATTTTGCTGCAGATGCCCAGCCTGCTCACAGCATGACATCTCCAGGTCATGGTTCTCACTGAATTACTCTACTACTGGGCCAATTACTACTCCTTATGTCAACCATCATGTGTACAGAATCCACAGGCTGGAAAATGACCTTATTCATGTCCTATGTAGCTTCTGAACTACTAGCATGATCCTGCAAGATGCTGAGTGCCTGTAACTTCTGATGGCTTCAGCTGAATTTGTGTGTCACTTGGTGGCCTGAGAGGGCACTTCCATCATCAGGCAGGAGCAGGAATTGCTCTGTTTTCTGTGTTTGGTGAGCAACTCATGGCCTCAGGATGGTGTTTGCACTGAGAAGTGAGTTGTTGGAGCTGGGGGAGCTGCAATACAGCTTTCAACGTGAGCACTGAGGTCAGCTCAGTGTGAGAACGGGCTCCTGACTTGTGTCGTTCCTGCAGGCATGACACTGCTTTCTTCAGATCATCTAGGGGTGAGAATGGAAGCAAAGGGCCAGATCTCATCTGGGAGTGGTAAAGTGGGCGTAGTAGCAGTGCCCAGTGTCTGTGGGACAAGGTAGTTGCACCCTGGACATCACTGATACGGGCCAGCTGGGGCATTTCACACTGACATCACTTTGTGCTTTGGGATGGGCGTTTCAATGGCATTTCACTGTTATGGCTAGAAACATCTATGTGTTCTCTCTGACTCCACTTGCATCCCCTTGGCCTTGCTTTTGGCCACCATCCCTCCAGAGGGATTCCTGGACCTGTCTAAAATGAAGGAGGAGGCCATCAGTCTCCAGTCTGCCTGCAGACAGTGGGCACCACAATACAAGGGCTTGTGAGCATTTCCATCAGGAGATGGACAGTAGCAGCTTTGTGGGACCAAGCTTAGCATCAGTGCTCAATAAAGCACAACCCCAAATAGGCATGCCGTGCTGCCAGCCTGTCTTCTAGGTGCAGAGAAGGCCCCCACTGCCTGGTGGGCTCTTTTCCCTCTTCCCTTTCAGGGCACAGTTAATTAAACTCTCACAAAGCCAGGCAGCACAAAGAATTTCCCTGCTCAGCACAACCCATGGAGGCCTTTCGCTTTTTGGCCAGAGGAAGAGATCTGCATCCCATTGCTTGCTCTTACCAGCACACTTATATGTACATCCCAACTCCATCCACTGTTGTTATGAGCTGGCCTTTCCCATTAGTAGGTCTGACCCTTAAAAGAAGAAACAGCCCCTAGGTTTCACACTGGACTCTCTTAAAATGAGCCCCCAAGCCACCCTCCCTGAAGGACCAAGCCCTTGCAGTTCCCCATGTGCCATGGGAAGGGAGCTGCATGGGTAGGAAGGGCTCTGTGGCCCTGCGTGCTCCAGCAGATGTGGTACACAAGCCTGCATCCAGTTGTTGGTAGCAGCACAACAGGAGGTGTTTAAAACCCAAACACTGCTCCCCTTGCTCTGCAGCCTGTGAAGTGTTGGGCAGATTTTTAGCCTGAAATGATTTGTTTCTCCCTTTTAATTTTTACTGGGTTGGGAGGGGTAAGTAATAAACGCAGCAGTGCTTGCTCTTACACTTATACAGCTGTGACCCACTCGAGTGCCAGCTAGTCTTGCACACTGAGATTTGCCCCTGTGAGTTCGGCATCATCAGGCTGAGAACAGTGTCTGCTGCTTCAGCATCGTCTCCACACCCTCTGGTTTGGGGACAGGGACAGGGAGGGTCTTGCCTGCTTTCACAGGTTGCAGACAGGACAAGGGGTGCAGGACAGCCTCAGTCCTGTTGGGTACATCCCTGCTGTCCTCAGTGGGCATGCACAGGGTCTCCTGACCACACCAGGCCACCACAAGCCTGGTATGTGTGCCCACTTGCCACTGCGATGTCCTCCAGCATCTGGAGGAGCAGTGGGGCCAGGTGCCTGCTCCACCTCCAGGACAGACCCCCTTGTCTGTCCTGCTCCTCATTGCTGATCCTGGCTTTTGGAGGATCAGTATGGTCTTCCCCAAGGGAAGATGTCCTACAGCATAGGCTGGGTTTTGGAGGGGACACAGAGGCTTCCCTGCAGTGTTGTCCCAGGGAGAAATATCTCCTCCACAGCACATGTGGACTGAGCACTGCATGCACCTCCTTTAAGCTCTTGGCAGTGCTGGTGTGCTGTTCTGGTCTTCTTCTGGCCTTCAGGTCATAGGATGTCTTTGATTTATGATTTCACCATTGTGCTTTAGCCACAGAGCCCTTGCAGGCAAACGGTGGTTCTCACGCTTCCCAGGGGAGATAATTATATGGGAAATGCTCACCAAGGGCTCCTGTCCATAGTGCTGGATCTCCAGAGATGAAATGCTGGTCCATGACCTTTCTTTAGGGGTTACAGTCAGGATTTTCCAGGAAGCCCAAGGGAGCTTGGTGTCCCTCTTGAATTAGGTCTCTGGTGATCAGGACTGGTGTGAAAGGATGAGAGCCAGGACAGAAGTACAGGCCTAGTTTCCTGCACTGCACCATTTCTATATGGAAACAACAGACAGGACACACAGGTCTGATAAACTCATCACAACGTACATTATTTCCCAAAGATGCAGATACTGGACCGCTGTTTTATTACAAATCCCTCCACACTCTGCACTATTTTCCCCCTGCAATGGTGTCTGACCACCTTGGGAAGGACATCAGCACTGGGAGCTGGGCACTGAGGATGAGTGTGATGAGCAAAGCTGTGATTGAGCTGCAGGAATGTCCCTGGTTTTCTGATGTCCCTCAAGCTTTCCACTTGTTCTGTTGCAGTCTGTCCCCCACAGCATGTATGTGCCATCTTCTCCAGTGGCTCTGCACTGGAGATCAGGTCTCCATATTGCACTTTCCCATACTTGTTGGTGCCTGCAGAAGCCTCTGGTCAGAACAAGCTGTGCAAGCCTTCAGGACATGTCACCACCA
This sequence comes from Loriculus beryllinus, assembly GCA_039877255.1. Lineage (NCBI taxonomy): Eukaryota > Metazoa > Chordata > Aves > Psittaciformes > Psittacidae > Loriculus > Loriculus beryllinus. Next base: position 8,201 of record JBCJKH010058596.1, read on the forward strand.
GCATTGCACAGGGTTATTGATGCAGCAGCTCTGCTTTTCCCAGCTCCAGCCTGAGCCTCCTCTCCCAGTAGGGAGAGGCACGTCACCATGGAAACATCCACCTGGAAGTGCTCTGCTCAGAGGATGCGTGGTTGTGGGATTCAGCACAATCAAACTGTCGGGATCTGTCCGAGGGATTTTTTCCATCTGGGTTTGCAGCGCTGTGGCAAAGCACAGCACCAATGCTCTGTAACACTGCCCCCCATCCCCACAGCCATGCAGGTGACCAAATCCCATCCATGGTGTGCCCAAGGAGGCTCCATGTCCTCCATGTGACATTCCCAGCAGGTCTCATCCCGGGCACTGAGGAGCTGAGGTTCAAGTGAGGTTGAGTGTCTTGAAAACTGGTTATCAGCCAAGTACTAAAAAGAGGAGGAAGGGGAGGAAGACATGTAAGTAGAGATGTGTGCAGATGTTACTGCCTTCTAGGAGCTATATTAAAATGTAAATGATAGTTAATGTCATCTTACAGGGAATAAAAGCTCTTGAAATAAATGTCCTATTTTAAGATAGTAGTGAACTGCTGTGAGTGCACAGCAAAAGTCATTTTCATAAGCTGTAATTAGCAGTCAGGTTCTGGCTGTTGCCTCCTTCGGCACCTGCAGGGGAAAAAAAAGCATTTGATAGAAGCCACCACAGACAAAATGTATGGAGCTGCCCACATCCCTTTCCCACCTGAGCCATTAGCCCTTTCCCAGAAGATGCCACCATTCAGTGTGGTGTGTTACCAACATAGTTCCAAGAGAGGTTTGTAAACTCTACCTCCATGCAGCATTCATGGCAGCATGGTTTCTTGGTTATCTGCCCAACACAGCCTTATTTGTTTGTAAGAGTCAAGAGTCTGAGGAACTTCCAGATTTCATTTTCAGCTCCCTTCATTGAAATACTCTTCATTACTGGGGTAACAGAGAGCTGAGGTACCCCAAAGAGTGGAAATCCTAGGTGCATGAGGAGAACCACAGGATACTTAAGGCTATATGGAAGACTTTTTGGCTTCACTGGCCTCACTGGGTTTAGACCATGCCTTCAAAGGTGTGGGAGATGTCTATGTCTTATTCTTAAAACCTTTCCTTTCCCTAATCAACGTTCCTGTCTGCATCCCATTTCTCTTGCATAGAGTGCAAAAGCTGTAAAGCCATGAAGTCCCACCAGGTCCCAACCAGAGATCACTCTTCTTGCCTTGAAAACAGTTTGTTGGTGATGAGGGGAACATCACCATTTCCCCTGCTGGCTTGCCTGCTGTGTAGATGCTGCAATTAAATGGCTCTTTCATGCTCTAGTTCTTCAGATGAATAGGTGCTGGGTCCTCAGAGGGGATCACAGTTACAGAAGGGCAGGATTGCTGGGGCTAAAGGGGTAGGCAGGGCTGCAGCCGCTGCTTTGGGTGCAGTTTCTGAGCACCTAGAGCAGGCTTCTCTGGGCTGCCTCTGGTTGGGTTTTGAATGTCTTCAAGGCTCGAGACTCCACAGCCTCCCTATTCTGGCCTTCGACCACCTTTACAAATGTTACATTTAAATGGAATTTCTTGTTTGCACTCACATGCATGAAGATTTATGTAGCCTCAGTGGCAGCCTGCAGCAAGTGCTTCCACTCCTGACAGACCTTTATTAGCAGGGATAATCTGCCAGGAAGCCTGGTAATTAATGAGCTTGGAGCCTCCTTGGCACTGGCCTCTCCTCACCCTGCTGCTGAGCGGGCAGGGTAGAGGGGCAAAGCAAGGGCTGGCATCTCCATGCCCCAGCTCCATCCTCCCAGGCAGTGCCAGGAAGCCCCACATGTCTCAGCTAACACCAGAGCAGTGGTGGCAGGTCCTCTGGCCTCGTCTCTTGGCCACACAGGTGCTAGGGAGCCAGCCACGTGTCCAGAGCTGTCTTGGGACATGGTGCCTGTCTTCACTGAGCAAATGCTGTTTCTTGGAGGCTCACATCTGGCTGGAGGGAGCAGATGGCAATTCTGCTGGTAATGCTTCAAAAGCATCTCCTAAGGCAGGAGGAGGCTCACAAATTCATTATCCTGGGCAAAACAGAGATTTAAGCTGCAAAGCAGATAAGAAGATTGTTTACCAATCCCATCTTTGCTGTCTTCCTGGTGGCATGCGCATTTCCCCAGAGAGGGGTCTTGCAGGAAAGGAGGCTGCTTTTCTGGGTGTTCAGAGTGGGATCCCCACTTGTCCATCTGCAACCCAGCAGGCAGGGAATGCAAAATCTTGCTCTGACTCAGCCAGTGCAGTCAGGATATGCTCTCAGAGCAAGGCTGGACTCGCACTCTGGGCTCGTCTCACACTCCATGTTACACCATGGTCCGCAGCTGGGAGATCCAACATCCACACAGCCCTTGCAAGAGCAGAACAACCCCCCCATTACCCTCTCTCTTGAGAAGAAGCGACTAAACTAATGCAAAGGACTGCTTTGCACTGCATGGCAGGGGCTGCGGATTGCTGCAGGGCTTTGCATCTTCTGGATCCTATTCCGAAGGACTGACCATTGCTGCTGAGAAAGGAAGTCATGGGGCTTGCCCACGCTTTCAGAAAAGGTCAGTGTAGGAATCCAGATCTCCAGGACCAGCTGTTGCCTCCGCTGCATCCCAGCAGAGCCATGCCAGTGCACTCAAGTGTCAGAAACTGGCATTGAATGAACTCTCTTCTCTAATGACAGTGTTTGAGGCGAAAACCAGTGTGTGCCGTTGTGCTGCTCACTAGTCCTGTCTCAGAGCAATCCAGCATCTCTTGAACCCTCTGTACATACATCTTAGTCCAGGGAAGCAGTATGGGAGCTCCCTCTGCTGCCTTGTCCATCCTGCACACAGCCGGGTTCCATTGCCCAGGCTGGCTCCAGCCCTCCTGTGCACCAGGCTGGAAACATCAGGTTGGGATTTCTCAAAGCAGTAGGGAGTGGATGCTCCCTAAAAGCCAGGAGCTGTCTAGGAGAATGCTTCCTGGCATTTCACAGAAGCAGATATGTTGTCCCAAGTTGCAAGACTGGTAATTGTTTTCTTCCTGTTAGATGATTAAGTAGAGGTGATTAAATTATAATTAAACAACACAGGATGTGATTGATTGCTCTGCAGGAGCCATTGCCCCTCCTGAAGCCCAGGTTTATTCACCACAGGAGGCTGACGTGTGCTTCGTTTCACCTCCCCATCCCTCACACCAGTGAGCCCAGAGCCCAGGGCATTCATTTTTCTGTGCCTATGAAATGGTGGGCACACAGGCACTGGGGTTCACTGAAATGTTAATCGCTGCTTCTTGCGGCTTTTCCCATCACACTGCAGCTGCAGATGCTCATCTTCACTGTCTGTATCATCCTGAATAGCTGCGGTCTCGGGAGCTGCATAGCTTAGTTCAGTCCTAGCAGAGAATTTTACCCAGCTTTAAAGCTCTTACAAGGGAAAAACAATCTGCCATGAGCACATTCCTCTGAAGCATAAAATCTCTCTTCCTGAGCTGCTCTGCCAGTCTCCTGTGATAGAAGTCTCAATGACACAGACCTGCACTGTCTCCTTCTGTGGGGATTCAGCGTGAGGGACCAGCCAACCTTCAAATATACCCTCGTGGCATCGAAGCCTGAACCCTTCCTGCCCGCTGTGTTTGAGGGAAGGTCAGTAGAGCCTGCAGGCTCAGGCCAAACCACACACTTGCTTGGATTCTGCTGCTGGATGCTGAAACACATCCCCCCGGGGAGCTATCCATGGCTACAAGAAGATGTGCTTTAGCATGCAGCCTGGGCAGCTCCAGGCAGAGCTCAGCATGCTGCAGGGAGCCCTACCACAAAGTGAGTGGATTTATCTCCTCTCACTGGCACATTTCTCCCTCTGAGCTCATCCCCAGGATCCCACAGCAGTCAGTTGAGAAAATGAGGCAATCCTGCAGCATGGTCCATCTCAGCTGATGGGAGATGAGTGGTGTCTCTCTCAAACACATTAGTCAGAGCTGAGGCAGGTGGTGCATTCATTCCTCTTGGAAATACCAGAATACTTAGAGCCAACCCCACAGCCTGGCTCTGTGCCGAGGATGTATAGGGCAGCCCACAGAGGCTGCAGCAGCAGCTGTGTATCTATGGAGGTAGGCATTTGCTTTGCATAGAGTTCATAAGCTGCCATTTGGAAGCTGTTTAAATTAAGGACAGAGCATGGAAGTGCCCTACTGCTTTGAATAATCACATGGGTTAATAATTTTGAGCTAAATAAGGCTTGCTGCTTTTCACCAGATTTTCAAAGATCTGGAATTTGGTGTCTGAGTGTTGGCCAGTTTGGCCTTTTTCTATTCCCATGAGCCTTCTATCTCCTTTCGCATTGCCGTGACCCTGTCCTTGTGCTCACAGAGCACCAAAGCCCATTTTCTCCCAAAAACCCCACAGCTCCAAGCAATGCTGCTCTCCTTTGTGCCATTACAGGTGGTGCGAGACCAGATTTCTCACTGCACAGTCAAGCTGCGCCAGACCACGGGCCTGATGGAGTATTGCCTGGAGGTCATCAAGGAGAATGACCCCAGTGGCTTCCTGCAGGTTGGTGTGGAGCTGCTGACATCTGGGCTGCAAGGGGAGCAGGAAAGGCATTGCACAGCTCAGGGCTATGGGGTAACGCAGCAAAGCTGGGGAGTTACACCAGGGGTGGATGTCCTTGGCTTTTCCAGCTGTAAAATCAAGGGTCAACCTCTCATTACCTCCAGCAGCAGGACAGAAGCAGAGCCAGGTTAGGGACATTCTTACTCTGCCCAGAGAAGGAGAGGATTGCAGTAGATGATGGTGTATCTCTGGAGCAGTGATCACAACATGCTGTCTCATGGCTCTCCAGCAAAAAATGGACATACAGCACTTGAAAAGTGCATCACACCATTCATTCCTGGGCTGGTCTCTTTGGTACTAGACCCTGGCTTTAAAGTAGTCCCCAGAGTTCCTGGGGTCCCTCTGCCAATCTGAGCCTGCAGTGAAGGGCAATGCTAGAAACCATGTGTGATGTCCCAGCCTTTGGCAGTCAGGGGCAGCTGTGCAGCCTGGGAGGCACAGGGAAGGAGGAAAGCAGGGCAGGGACAAGGCAGAGCATACAGTGTAGCCCGTGGTAGCTGAGGCTGCTCCTTGCCACCAGATCTCCGACGCTCTCATCAGGAGAGTGCACTTAACTGAGGACCAGTGGGGAAAGGGGACGCTCACACCCCGGATGACCACGGACTTCGACCTGAACCTTGACAATGCCCCTCTGCTGCAGTCCATCCATCAGCTCGACTTTGTCCAGATGAAAGGTAAGAACATTTCCAGTGACTGTCAAAAGCCTGTCTCTGTTCATGCTGAGTGTTTCTATGCAACTCATCACAGAACAGGCAGGAGAGGAGAGTCTCTCATCTCCCAGAAAGATTGGGCACCCCAGACCCAGAGTTATTCCTGTTCCTGTGTGTTATGCAGCCCTGGGCCATCTGCCTCCCTGTCTCATGTCCCTGGGTAGCTGTGTGCTAGACCAAGGTGCCAGGAGCTTGATTTCGCATGGCAATGTAGTAGAAAGCGTTCTGCAGGCTGGGACCAGGGTCTCAGGAGCAGCACAAGGCACTTCTGAAACCTCTGCTCACACACATTCGCTTGCTCAATGCTGAGCAGTATCTGTTGTGGGCCAGTGAGCAAGCTGCCTGCTGCAGCCAGCCACGGTGTCCCTCCTGACACAAAGGCACGAAGAGCTACACCACTTAGTTTGGGCTCTTTCCCTCCCTCCCATCCCCTCGCTGTTGTCTTAGACCTTCATTTCAGTTTTAATTTCCTCCTTGCTCTGCATTCCCTCTGTGCTCACTCTCCCACACTGCGGAGCTGCTGCATTTGCATCGCTTTGCAGGAAGCAAAGCACCGCTGCAACCTGCAAGCAATTTGCAACTTGTCAAGCCGTGGGAAGCTGACAGGAGATGCAAATGGGCTGTGACAAAGGGAAGCTCAGGGGGGGCATTGAACATGGATCTGTACCTTCTGCTGGTGCAAATGAGCTGGCTGGAGGAGAGACCACCCACTGTGGGTCTGGCATGGCTCTTCATTGCCACCATAGATGGATTTCCTGATTCTGGAGCCATTCCTCACACCAGCATTTCTCAGTGCTCAGGCACAGGAAGGCACTGACCACATGATTCCTGTGTAACAATAATGAGCATCAGCAAATAATGACCCCACTGGTATTTACTGCAGTGAGAAGGGTGCATTGGGCATGGCTGCTGGGAGCCGTCGTGGCTGCTGGGCTGTAGAGAAGGCCTGTGGCTGCAGCCAGCTCTGCAGAGGATGCAAGAGAGTCTGCCATGTTTGAG
>JBCJKH010058598.1:0-46906 GCA_039877255.1 Loriculus beryllinus
AGTGCATGGTATCATGTTTTCTTCTGGAATTTTTAGTCATGCTGAAATCTCCAGGAAACAAGGAATAGAGACCTCAAAAAGGAAAAAAAAGCTTTAAGGTACAGCTGGTCCTTTCCCCCAGCACACTCTGATGCAGGGAGAACATAGCCCAGTAGGCTTCACACCAGCCACAGCCACGACTGAGGACACCCAAGCCAGCTTGAGTGTTACAGGGACTGATCAGAATTATCTGGTGGAGAGACCCATAAGTGTGACTGACCTGTTCCTCTTGTGACAGAAAATGAGCTCAGGCACCACTCAGACCAAACGTAACCTCCAGCCACCTCCTCTGTAAACAGAAACACTGCCTGGCTTATATGGCCAAGTCAAAGAGAATCAGATTCCAAAAAGAGTCAACCCTGGTGGATTAGTACCACGGCTACGTTGGAGCAGCTGCCTTCAACCAGCCTGAATGCCACTGTCCCACAAGCCACTGTAACCGAGGAATGTTGATCATGCAAAGAGTAGTAACAGAGTTCTGTTGGCACTGGGCTGGGTTTTGCAGTTTCCTCTTTCACTGGCAAGGCAGCAGCCAAGCAGGCTGCTTCACAGGTGCTCAGTTCTTCCACCGGATTTGCTAAAAGAGAGAATGAGACATGAGTAACATTAGTGTTGAACACAGATGCCTCAGGACCAAGTTAGTGAGTCCCAATCCCTGACAAGAACTATGGCCAGAGGGTGCTATTTCTAGGAGTTTCACCCTTCATTCCCATACTGAATGCAACCCCAAGGGTAAGATAGCTTCCCAGCAGGGATAAAAAATATGTAGGACAGCCATGCCCTTGCACCTAATCTACAGCCATTTCTGATGAGAGTCTCTGGCAGAAAAAGTAGATGTTTCTTACCATATTGTTGAGAATGCTGTTTATCTTCTCTTCTTCTGCAGAGCCTCGCTCCACCTTGCATTTATATGCTGTCAACTGGATGCGATCCTTTAGATCCTTATACGTCTAGATAAAGAGCAAAACCAGCACCCAGCTGAGTGAAGAGGACACTTACACATTTAGATGGTGCCCTGGAGATGAGCAGGATAATTCCTCATCCCCTCCTCAAGTTCCCACCACAACTCTTCATCCCCTCCTCAGGCTCCCATCACAGCACCACAGCAAGTGAGCCACTAGGAGCTATTCTCCTGGCTCACTTGCTCACCACCAGGAACCGTATCACTGCTCCCAAACAACAGGGATAAAACAAACCCCACCAGGCACATAACAGCAACGGCACATGGCAGAGCACAGGAAAGCCAGGGAGAAAAAGACTCTTGTGCTATCTCTTCACACACACAGCAAGGATCTACCTCAATGGCAACATCATGGCACTTGTATTTGGTGGCCAGGCTCAGCCGTGTCTCCACATCCTCCACCAGGCGAACATACTCCTGTAGCACCTGTGACGGAAGGAAGAGTCTCTCAGTTCCCTTCAGGTACCTACTGCCTCCTTCTCTCACCCCAGTCACAAAACTTTTCAAGGTCACTGGTCACACAGACATGACCCCTTCTTTCCTAAGGCAACAAGCTACCAGGACAAGACCATTCAGGGCCCCAGAGGCAGTAAAGCTTTGCTCACAAAGCTCAGAGTCCTCAGCTACCTTGTTCCTATGGATCAGGTTAACCACTGCCAGCCAGATTAAGCAAAAAAAAAAAAAAATAGTTCATGCAGCAAACGAAGGTGGCAATGCACCATGGGGAGAAAGATGTCAGATCAGTGTAGGCCCACTGTCCGTCTTGCAGTCAGACCTAGGACCCAGCCCTCACTACCATCCCATAGCTTGGCAAGCTGCTCCCCTCCAAGCTAGGAAGAGGCTCACTTGGGGAATCATTCACACACCAAATCCCAACAAAGAGCAGGAGGACATAAGCAGCAGTTCCTTGCTCACCTGCACAGGAGCATTGTTTCTCTGCAAGATCTCTACCACCCGATGGAAGCCAATTGGTGCCTTCTTCTTGGTGTAGCCCAGCCAGTTCTGAAATGAGAGCCAAACCCCCTGTTAATCCTAAAGGGCAATCCCTCCAGCCACGAGAAAATGCTTTTCTCCAGTGCCACAATGTATGACACCAGCCACCATGTGCACCACAGGGAGAGCCCTTCATCCAGTGTCTGGGAGCAGCTTGGCTGCAAAACCTTTGATAACAGAGCAGGAGAGCAGAAAGTCTCCTTCTCTGACCTTGTTGCTGCACCCAAATCAGGCCCAGCAGAGGTATTAGGCAGGGAGAAAAGGAATGTATTGCAGCAGAAGTGCTGGGCCCTGCTGAATTAAAACCAGTCTGTACAGTCACTCCAGAACAAGCCAGCTATCAGTAGTAGATATCAGTACCTGGAACAGAGTCCTAAGTAAGGCTTTCTGCAGCTCACCTTGGTAGTGAAGAGGGCATCCACATCATCCCAGGCTCGCAGCTTGGCACGGGCAGCGAGGGCAGTCAGCACATACTGCTTATCAGGAATCTGCAAGGCAGAAAGCTGCAGTCAGAGCACCAGCACAGCTCAGAAAGCCTGTGTGGGTTGGGTAGGAATGGCATTTGCCCCAGCCTGTCGGGACCCTCACCAACAGCCAGGCAAGGAGAGGTATTGCCTGAGGCCAGTGCCAGCACTGCAGAGAGCAGGAGGTGGGGACTTGCAAGTGCTGCTGCAGCCAGGGTACATTTAGTGAAAGCTTCCCACTTTCCTTTCTGAGCCTCCAGAATGGCTCTGCTGAAGAAAGATGTGGTGCCTCCCTCCCTACCTCAGCACTGAGCTGCTCAAATTCTTTCTACCCAGCCCCTTTGCTAAATACAATTTGGTTGCCCACATTTTAAAGCTAGTGTTGCCAGGACAGCAGGAGACTCACCTTAAATGTTTTCTTTAGGTTGGTGGGGCTGCTGAATGTTCCCTAGAGAGAGCAGACAAGTCAGTGCAAACTCAGCAGGGCAGGCGAGGGGAGAGGGTATCTCTTGCAAGGTGTTTGCCTCACACAGGGTGAATCTCCCCAAGTTTTTACTGCTTTTTGCTCATGTCAGTGCCACAGGAAGAACAACAGCTGGCAGAAGAGAGCAACTATCCCACCCCATCAGCACTCTGGTTTGGTTTCCCCTACATCCTCCACTGGTGCACAGCCAGCACTTCCAAAATCAGTATATCACTATCTCGGACTCACGGGATTAAGGGCCAATTCTGGCTTCTTGAAGAAATAGAACACAGTGATTTCCAGGAGGCAACTCCCTGACATGCTCTCCTGGGTTCAATGTCCCATCTTGGAGCACAAAACTCCAAATTGGTTCCAGATGGACAAAGAGCATTGAGTTTCTCCAGGTTTCTCTGAGGGATGAAACATTACGTCTCTCCCCTTCTTTCCTTAATATGCCCCAGCTTAACCACCCCACATACTGACGGATACAGAGATGAGACATAACCCTTATCCCACATCACTCTCACCTCAGCCTCTGTGTAGTGGTAGATACAGGAATAGAAGAGGGTGGTCACTAATGGCATGTTGAGAATTGAAGCTTTGCGAGGACATTTCTTAAATATCTCTGACTGCCCAGACGATTCCAAGCGCCGGTCGCTGGTCTGTGAAATCAGGAAGAGAGTGAACAGAAGCCAGGGCAACCGCCTGACCTAGCTGCAGGGAGAGACCTGGGGATAGTGCTGTGATAGCAATGCCTCAACGTGCCATAAAGTCTCATATCTGGTATTTCACACACATGCCTGGCACAGCAGCTTAGACAGCAGTTAAACCACACCAGCCAGGGCAGGCTGGATAGATCCAAAGTGGTATACGTCAGGAACAGAGATCTTGCAGCTAGTCCCAGTCATCTCCAGCAGGGAAGATTTCATACCTCAATGATGATCTGTCGCTCCAACAGGGTATAATGGTCTTGGATATGAGAGGTATCCTCAGCTGAAAATGGCAGCCTGGTCAGACATGGAGGGAGAAGACACTGTCAGCAACTCTTAACACAGTACTCTTAGAAGGATGCTTTTCTGTACCAAACATCTTCCCCACAGACTGAGATGTGGCAAACACCCCCCCTTCTCCCCACTATGAGTGGCTAGTACTCAAGCTTCTGCCCTGCTGCCCTCTCCAAGTGGCTCTCTACTAGGAAGGCTCCAGAGAAGGCAAAATTACATGACACCTCTCACAGAACACACAAAGCTGATGCTACTGTGCTCAGGTACCCAAGCTTTCACCCTTCATGACCTGAAGGATTAACGTTCAGAAGGTCCCTGAAGCATCTTTGCCTCCAAGTAAGCAGCAAATGCTGCTGGACTAGTGATCACAAATTCTTCCTCTCTGGTCTACAATGTGTCCACAACACCCCACTCCCACTGAGGCAAAACCAACATCTGCTCTCAAACTACGTAAGCCACTGCACTGTGACAGAGGTCTAATTTTCTTTACCACTGCACTGACATCCCCTCCACCGTCCTGCATTTTTTCTTACCCAATGCAGCCTTTCAGAAACTCCTTCCTTTTTTCTACATCCTGTATGTTCAAATGTTCCCGGTACTGGGACAGCTGGAGGGAGAGAGAAAAGCAGCACAGTCTGTTCTCATGGATTTGAGAAATACAGGACTGCAGAGGGCAAAACAGGAATGCAAAGCTCTTGTTGACTACCAGACACCTTGCAGCTGGCCTCCCCCTGCCCACTACAGTCCCTCTTTCTGAGGAAACGGAGCTTCTTCTCCTGGGAATACTTACAGCAACTTCCTCAGTCCTGTCTAGGAACCTGCAGAACAGAATGAGCAAGCATTAACTTGAAGGCACGATCCTGGCAGCGTGCTCAGCCCTGCCATGAGGCTGGGTAAGAGCCTCACCTGAGCAGATCCAGAAGCAACTTCTGTTCACCCGTCTCTTTGAGGAAATGGATCAGATGGCACAAGGCCACCTGCCGCACCTCCAGCTCCCGAAACAAGATCTCTGCAGGGGAGAAATGTACACATGGGTAAAGTAAGTTAGCACTGCCAAGCCGGAGGGGGGCAAGCATGGTGCCTGGAGCTGAAAGCCACTGGCAGGATCCAACAACCTTATTCTATCTCAAAACACAGTCTTGGAGGCTACAACATAAGAGAAGAGCCCATTCACTGGGCTGCCAGCTGAGTTCACTCCATCACTGCTACTACTTAACTGCTGCTCAAAATTCCTCTCTGGGACCTTTATGGACATTCACCGTCCCTCCTCCCATGCTCAGTAATGTAGCAATATCTCAGATGCTCTTTTTGTGACTTTAGCTCAGTGAAAGAACTAGCCCCTCTGCCCTTAACTGAAATACACAACAAAAACCCTGGCTCCAGTCACACTTACCTCTCCTTAGTGTTCGTTTCAGGAATATCAGGACCTGTGAGCACAAAGAAGCAGCTCTCAGCTGACCAGATCAGTCTTCACCAGAATTAAAACAGACAGACATCAAACCAATCAAGGCCTGGGAAAGCTTTTGCAAAGGGCCTCTGAAGACGCAGCTCTTACAGCCTGAACTCTACTATCCACCAGACACAGAAGAGGCAGTGAGCCAGGTCCACAGCTGCATGGCTAATCCCCTAAGCGATGAGACCAAGATTTACAAAGAAAAACCTTTCCATGAGAGATTCAAGGGCTTAAAAGACCTTAATGAGGGAAGATCTGACACAGTCCCATTTGTTGCCTGATGCTTTGGAAGCCAGATAAACTGGAGGAACCCCTTAAATCCTCTGTGCTGCAATGAGCAAATTAAACCTTGGCATTCAAGAAATTGCTGCAAAGATCTGCAAGGCTGAAGGATCAGGTTCCTTGTTATTAACCTGCATGAATTCTGCAGAGTGGCAGGAAAGCCAGAAGGAATATGGAATCCCCAGTCTTAAGCTTTTACACTTTTCAGTAATTTTTTCATTTTAAGTAAAGAACATCACCCCATCTTGCAGGATTACGTGTCCAACTGACTGCATGCACAAAAGCACTCTCTGTGGGGTCACCTGGGAAGTCCCAGCCCTATATGGCCCCAGCAGGACTCACAGCTGTAATGACGTTTCCATCATGCCCTGCCACAGCTTCATCCAAGAGCACCAGCTTGTCCTGCAGGGAACGAAACCTTTCAAGAGAGCAGACCTGGAAACAGAAGAGGTATTAGCAGGCTTATATGGAATACCAGATAAGTCCCAAGCCAAACGAACCCCCAAGGTACTACTTATTCTGCTCCCATAAACCTTTCAGCAACATGAATAACTGCCCTCTTAACCAGCAGAGACATTCTCATTTAGCTGAAACCACATGCTCCATGGTCCCTGGGAACCTGTTCACAAAGGCTGCAGAATTAGCTCTCATTATTGCCCAGGCCAGGACGCAGACATTGTGTGTTCAGCACAAACACTCCTGTAGCAAGGCTAAACTTCCCAGCACAATGCAAACCATCAGCTCTGACAGGAGGAGGGAACTCTCCAGGGTCCTTTCCACAGGGGAGACAAGAAAAGCAGAGTTGTAAGACTTCTTCCCTTCTTACCCCATAAAGGCCTGTCAGCCTTTAGTTCACCTAAGGCACTGAGGAGACACATGCAGGGTAAAACCACAAGCTACCTGAGTGCTCACTGCAAACTGAAACAGCTGAGCCTGATTCCAGTTCCAGTATAACCAAGATTGCTTCAGTCTTCCTCCCTCCATTTGCCACTAACTAACAAGCCCCACACCCTGGGACTTTTTTCCATAAACCCAGCCCCAAGGAGCAGAAAGGGTAGAAAAGGACACAGCAGCACAGATACCTCCTGTCACAGCCTAGCTGAGGGGATGACTCAGGTAGATAATGCAACAAAGCCTTGCTGCTCTTGAGCTAATGTGATATCAGCACTGCCACCTGGCAAAGCAGCAGGCAGCCAGACTACCCTGCTAGATGCTGCAAGTAACACGGGTCCCCTCCCCGGTCCTGGAACAGCCAGGAGCATCGGAAACTGTAAGCCAGTTTAGGACCACCTATCCTCTGTCTCTTGCAAGTAGGTGGGAGTGGAAAGTCCTTACCTTGCCCCTCTGCATTCGCCTGACTGTATCTTTGGGGCTCCAATCATTGCTGTAATCCTGTCACAAGAAAAATAAAGAACTCTTGAGATTTGAGAGGCCAGATCACATAAGCAGCCCCCAAGCTGCTTTCTACTTGTGCTGGATCAGAATGATGGCCCATGTGTAGCTTCTGAGACTTATCCATCTACTCCAGGGGGATTCGTATATAGGATGTGTCTCTACAGTGTTCAGGTGCAGATGCTAGGCTCTCAGACCCTGCCTGCTGGTTGGGAGGGAAGCTAGACACTCAGATGCTAACAGAGTTTTTCTATTGCATCAGTAAGGTCCGTCATCATATCCTTCATAACAAGCGTGTTTCAACAGGTTGTCTTCCTTGCAAATTAAAGCTCCAATGCTGCTTTCAGAAAGACAAGCAAAGCACGTGCAAAACTGACAAAACCAAAACTGAACGGGAAGGAGTTTCTTGTTACAGTTCAGACAGAATTCTGCTGGTGAGCATTCCACAGCAGTGTGAAGAATGCAGGGATAACAGTCTCACATAAGAACCTGGAGAGCTGAACAGGACTAGTATAACATGACAAAAGCACTGAATTCTGTAACAAAACTATCTTAAGGTAATATGCTGTCACTGCTGCAATGACCAAAGCTCTTTACCTGCAGCCTGCAGACACTACAATCTGGAAGCGCTACATAAAGAGGCAGTGGCCTGAGCCATTCCTGAACTGAGACTTCAAGAATGCACCCAAGTTGAGGCACTCAAGCCAGTGGTTGTAATTCAGCCTTCCACCTCAAAAGAGCCAGAGAAAGGCAATAACCAGAACCAGCTCTGAAGACACTGTATTTTAAACTCATTGAACATTTACTGAAAGAACCAAAACGGATTCATCCAGCCCTGTTAGGGGACACGAGTCTCTCAAGTCAATGTGCAACTGTCACATGTCCTGAGCATCGAGGTTCCCTCCAGCACCTTTGCCCAGTGGCAGCCCCTCAGCCTGTCACTGAGGCTCCTGAGCCCTTATTCACCTCACTTACAATACTCCTGCCTGCTTTAAGGGGCTGTACAACCCTTTTCCTTCCTGCATCCCTGCCTCTGCCATGCACAGAACAAAACACAAGAGGGCACACATACATCTCCTGATTAGCTTTCAGGAAGTGCTGCCTGTTAGATTATGTGTCTAACGCCTAATCAACATAAGCACAACAACAAGGATCAGATGGCCAAGGACAGGTGGAGAATGCCCAAGAACCCAATAGATGCAATCTGAGCACACCAACTTGGCCACTCCTTGCCACCATTGAATGAGACAGATTAATTCATTCCCCACTGCATAAAACCCTTCAAGAGGAGTAAACCACAGAAATTCTCTTCAAACACAATGCAACTTTGAAGGCACAAGACTTAGTATGACACACAAGAGAATCCTGGGATGTTTTAAGAGGGTTGTGTAAATGTGTGAGGCTTGTTACAGAAGCTTATGGGAAAGCCAAAAAGCAGGGAAAGGGAGGAATCATAATGAATAACACAAGAACAAGCATGGGAAACTAGAGGGAAAAGGTGCTACAGGGTGCCAGCTAAGTTAAACAGGTGGCTAGCTAGTGTGCCTGTCTCATTGAGCCCTGCAATGGATCACTGCAGTCTGTCTTATATGCTCATTAAATTCTATACTTAACCACCTTCTGTGTGGGTGGGCTTTCTATTCCAAGTGTATTCATATGAATGCTAATGAACTTCAAGCTCAACCAGCTAGTGAGGAGAATAAGCAGTCTTGAGTACCAGGAACTGGAATGGGACCATGAATCCTAGGGGCTCAAGGGTCTAGGTGCCATCAACTGGAGGATACTGGGGCCTGGGATTCAGCTACAAAACAACTGGTTGTCTAAGACCAGCTATGGGAGAGACAAACAGTGTGTTCCACTAGTGAAATTCAATCCTGGTCAGCCAGAAAGGAGGCTCAGGATTGGGCTTGAGTGTTGTGTGTTTGTGTGTCTGTTGGTAAGGGCACTGGTTTCTGTCTCTGCTAATCCATGTGGGCAGCTGTAACAGTATTGTTAATGGCTATATCTATAGGGAATATGTGTTCAGTCCTGTCACTGGCTGGACCTGGGGACATGTAACTACAACCTCACACCTAGTAAGAGTAATCCACCCAGTCCCAAAGTTCACTAGATTCTACAACACCTAATACTGCCTGTTTGGGAGAAGAACATTCCTGCTAACTGGAGCTCCACCTCTGTGCAACTCCCTTTTAGAAGCCTTCAGATATAAAAAAAAAAAAAACCACACATGATGCCTGTTCACCTGACTCAGCATGAAAGCAGCTTACAGGCAAAGCACTATTTAGAAATACTTTTCAAAAAGACTGCTGGGCCATTCATTAGGAGAAGGAGTAACTAAGACCCTGAGCAAAGTTCCCTACTGAGCAAAAGCAGAGAACACCTAAATTACTGTGAGGATACATTTTGCAGCTCCTGTCCTATACCCTGCACTGTCCTCTGCTGTCCCAAATAGCGATGAATCACTTCCCACGAAGCCAATAGAGGATGAAGTTCTCTTGGCAGTACTCTGAGCTCAGCACATTACAGACAGAGACTGCTCACCTTGTACTCAGCTTTTGGTCTGCGTAGCTCTGGCGCATAGTTTTTAACTCCTGTGTCAGAGAGGGCTGAAAGGGAAAGGCAAAGCTGAGTAACACATCAAAATCCTGATTCAGACCCACCTCCAAAAACACATTCCTTTTTTTTTTTTTTTTTTTGGTAGAAGACCCAGACTTAAGCACCAACTGGCAATTCGAAGTTGCTCTGAACACACCAGTTGACAGTTGTGCACACGCAGATTACCCCAAACCATCAAGCCAACTCTTTCACTTCTTTACTGAATGGCTTTCAGGCAACCCATGATTCAGTTCCCTTTCTGCAATATAAGGAAGAATACACTTCCCTTTTATGGAAATACTTTGGTTTACATAAAACTGCACCTCTCCCAAAATGAGTCAGGCATTCAAAACTTACCATCTGACAGGGACTGGAAACTTGGAAGTTTGTTTCGTCCTGAAATCAGAACAAACATTCATGAGAGACTGTATTTACCAGCAACATCTCTTGCAGAGGAAACACAAGCCTAGACCGCAAGCCAGTGTGCTACAGCTGTGCCACTGTAGAACAAGCCACACTCTATAACAATTCACACTGCACCAGCATAGCTGGGGCTCACCTGCTTGTAGCCTGAGGCTTTGAAATCGTCTGTGGCATAACAAACCATATCACAGCCCAGCCCTATCTGCCCTCTTGTTGCTAAGGCCAGGAGAGAGAGAGCCTGAATTCACTCATCTACCTGCAAAGCAGAGGCTCAAGCACACAGCACTGCTTAGGCCATGGCAACAGAGCCAGGTTCATTCACCAGGGCTGTGATATGGATGCCTTTCATTATCACTGTATTATCAAAGTTAAGAGTAAAAGAGCACCCCAGAGAGACAGAGTAAAAGACATTTTGTTGCCCGGCCGTGAGACAACAGAGCTGAACTCCTGCAAGCTGTGTAAGTCTCCTCACAGCCTGCTGCGCAGCTCCCCCCATAAGCAGCTATGCTACCACTGCTCCTACCACTGATGTTATGCTTTGCTGGTCAAACTGTAACATCAGCAACAACCTACTGAAAGACAAATAAAGGATAATCAACCTGTCTTCTCTACAGTACTGAAGATCTAATAAGGCTCACACGGGGTAAGCTAGTCCCTTTCTAGCCTGCTCTTTTCCATGCAAATGGATTGCTGTATAGTGCTGTGTTCTACCTTGCTGTTCTGTGGCAACCTGGCTTTTAAGGAGCCATTATCTCCAAAACACCCTCTCATACCATGAGAGCATATGATCTTCTGCACAACGCAATCTCCAGTTTCTGACCAGTAGGACATACACTCTCACACTGAGGAGAGATCAGAACTTCTCTGTTTTGCAATACACTTGAGAGAAAACAACTTACACTAGATAACACAATGGCCCCTTGACACTCCTGAGGGAAAACCCATTTGTCCACACTGTATATGAGCAATCTCACCTTTGAATAAACTGCTTAGAGAGTAGGAGGAAACTTGTTTGGGAAAAGCAGCATAGGATGATGAGCCTTTCTGTAGGCTGGAGTCTCGGCCCTCCAGTGAGCTGGTGCTGCTGGAGGCTGTCTCTTTGATTGACCAGGAGATACCTATGTGCAGACAGAGGTAATCCATAACAGAGAAAGAGAAAACCAGTTTGTAAAACATAATCTTATGGCATAGCAAGAATGGAATCAAGCGTGTCCTGCTCAGTTAGCTCTGCACCAGCACATAGTGATAACTGTGGCTCTCAGCATAGAGCAGATGCAGTGCACAGAATCCTAATCTCATGTAATAGTGCTTGTTAAGCATTGTGCATTCTCCTCCAGAAATGGTTGATTTCAGCAGTGTTGTACAGCTAGTTACGGCTTATATAAAAAAAATGCATAGACCACACAACATTTTTATGTTGTTGCATATAAAGCATACGCAACAAACTGATAATCCCTGTTCTAAAGGTACAGAGCAAGACAGAGAATCCCAGACTTAGCTCAAATTACAGAAGCATAAGAGCATACCTTCCTGAACACTGGAAAACTAAGACAGTTTTCCTCCAACCAGAGACAAAACAGCTATCAATGTGCATATGCACATGTTGCCAGCAACAATGCACATGTCTCCCTCCAGCTTGTTTGAGACATAGCTTCCCTATTTTTCATGCAGCTGCACAACACACACGTTTTAGGACAGAGTGATGATAGAGCAAAAAAGCTGATAGGTATAGACCTTGGGTAGGAAATGAAATAGCCTGAACGGGAGGGAGGAGCTACAGCACAGAACAAGAACAGACTCTTTGAAGGTCCCCTGGGTGATCCAAATGTAAATTTCCACTGTCTGGAAATTTACTTGGCTAGCAAGTACCACATACTCTGTGGGTCAGGAACTCCAAAGCACAGGAGAACATACAGTCTGTGGGTTGTGAACTTGCTCCCACAGAAACACATCTGCTTAATGCTTAAAATTCCCTTTCAAACTTCAAGCACAACAGTTGGTCTACAAACACACACTAAACCTTGGAGTGTCTCCTGAAAGCACTGTGGGGACAAAGCACAGAGAACTTTAAATGGTGCCATTTCAGGCAGCAGTGTGAAGGAAATGATCACCTAGAATCCTGCAGGCCAGCTGAGGATGATAAATATCATGCCATAACCTCCAAATATCTGCCCTAAGCTGAGCTACGTATTAGGAAAAGCACAGTGAATTCCCTCTGCTTGTCTGCATTCCTTGATGTAATTTGGGCTTCTGCTCAGTCTCTAGTGAATCCACACAGGTAAATCAAGTGATGTAAAGGTAAAACATGGTGACCTGAAGAGACCAGAATTAGATTTGACGTGCAGGATTAGGTAACAAGTAGTATTCCTGAGCTCAACTAAATTATGTAGCTTAAGTGTTAATTTTCAACTCCCTCTGTCTCAGGATAATTTGCAGCACTTCTTGCACTTACTTCCCACAGGTTCTCCGCTCCAGCTGACCCTCTCAAGGTCGTCATCATCATCATCAACGATATCCCGAAGACTATTCACTGCCTGTTTGGATTCCTTTAGCTAGGGACAAAGGAAAGGGTCCGTATAAAGACCACCAGTGTTGCAAGCTTGCTTTGCTCCCTATTTCCTTCAAAAAACATCATTCAGAGCTTTGAACACAGCTTCTTCAGCTTCCACTGCCTTTTCCGGAAGAGGCATTTTGTGCTTGTAGGTGTTTAACAGACACAGCAGCCCTTCCTCACCACCGGGAGCCCAAAGGTCACTGACACAGACACCGACAGGTCAACCCGCAGAAGGTGCAGTTCGGTGCGCAGGTGAGGAATCACTGCCCTAATGAGATTTCGGACTAGCCACCATGGGGGGCTAGCCGGGAACCCGTGGGGACCTCCACACAGGGCAAGAGGCAACATTCCATCCCCCCGTACCTCGAAGCACAGACCCTCCGCGGTGAGCGGGGCCGAGCCCACAGGAGGCTTCACCCGAGGACGCGGATCTCACAGCGAACCGCGGCAGGTACCTGTGAGAGCTCGTCATCCTCGTCATCGAAGGTGAAGGCCCGGAACTTGGAGCTGTGCCAGTACTCCTCCTCGTCCGCTCGAACCCTGCTCATCTGCAACGGCACCGCGCGGCCGCCTCAGGGGAGGTCACGGTCACGGTTCTCTTGTCCCGCCCCGCCGGCCCCCGGCCCCGCTCACCTTTCCGCGCCTCCTCTCCCGCGCTAGGCACCGGCTCAGCACAGCACGGCAGGGCAGGGCAGGGCAGGAAGGTGCGGCTGCCGCGCAGAGCCCGCCGGGACGAGTAGTCCCTCCGCCGCGGCACGGTGTGGTGTGTACCCGCGAGAGCACTACCAGTACCGGCGTGCCCCGCGCCTCCGCACCACCAGCCCCACCGGGCGGTGCTGGACTGGCTGCTGAAGGCTGGACTGCCGGCAGCAGGGACCGGGGCGGTTGCTTGGCGCGGTGTGCCCGGCTCCGGGGGGTACCGACCGGTGAAGGCGCGGCCGGGTCAGGAGCCAGGCGGAAGCGGGAAGGCGGAACCAAGCAGCCGGACGGCGCGCGCGGCCGGGGGAAGGGCGCCGGAAGGGACCGTGCCGGTGGCGGAAGCCGGGAGGTGGCGCGGCGGTTCTAGCAGTTTCCACGGGCGGTCGGTGCGGAGGAGGCTGCGGTCTCGATGGCCAAGTGGGGCGAGGGGGACCCGCGGTGGATCGTCGAGCAGCGGGCGGACGCCACCAACGTCAACAACTGGCACTGGTGAGCGCGGCGGCGAGACCCGCCCGCAGGACCCCGTGCCCCCGGGCGGAGGAGGCCTTTGCCCCGAGGAGCGCCTCTCCTTCACCTTTCTCCCTCCCCTACTCGGCGTTGGTGCTGAGGTGCGGCTGTCCGGGCCCATGTCCCTTGAAAGCCGCCGTTTCCGTGTGTGTGGGGTGCCCATCAGTGCTGAGAGCTCTGTGTGTGTGTTGGAGCGGGGCAGGGAGGAAGGACGGCCTGGGGGGAGGTTAGGTAGCCGCAGCTTGTGTTGGCGGTGTGGCCCGTCCCAGGTTCTCACAGCGCCCGGTTTTCCCGCAGGACGGAGCGGGATGCCTCCAACTGGTCCACAGAGCGGCTGAAAACTCTGCTCCTTCCTGTCAGGGTGGAGAGTGAGGAAGGGGCTTGTGAGGTGACAGAAGTGAGCAAACTGGATGGAGAGGCCTCCATTAATAACCGTAAAGGGAAGCTGATCTTCTTCTATGAGTGGGCTATCAAGCTGGCGTGGACTGGTGAGTGATGTGCTCCCCCACTGTTTCAAGGCTAGATTTAAGTATAAGATAAGGATACTTACCCCATTTGGGAAATAGTAAATGAAGGGAAGTACTGTGTTGTGATACAAGTTTGCTTTTACAGCAACCAAAGTAAGAAATGTTGATCTAAACAACATAATTGTAATTGCAGGCACCTCAAAGACCGGGGTGAAATACAAAGGGTATGTGGAGATTCCTAATCTCTCAGACGAAAATGACATCGATGAAGTTGAGGTAAGCACAGCATGCTGGCTATATGGCTGTTCCAACAGGAAGCCTCACAGCATTAGTATTTTCTTCTGTGTCGCCTTTTCTGGACCATTTGTATAGAACATTTTTAGTATTAGAGGCTGCTTAAGTTAACAGAATCATAGAGTGGTTTGGATTGGAAGGGACCTTAAAGGTCATCTTGCTCCATCCCCCCTGTAACATGTAAGGGCTCTACAGCACATGAAGGTAGTTAGGTATTTGTGTACATTACGGTAGGCAGAAATGAAGTGAAAGATTAATAAAACTGTGAAAGTGTAGCCAAAGTCTAACTGATACTGAATTGAGTAATGAAAAAAGCATGAAAATATGTCTTTGTAAACCGTCTCTTGTCCTTCTTGTTTAGATCCTTGTCAGCCTTGCTAAAGATGAGCCTGACACTACCTTAAAGACCCTGATGAAGCAAGAGGGTGCAAAAAAAATTAGAGATGCAATGAAAACTTACATCAGCACTCTCAAAACAGGTATGTAACTGAGAGGGAGAAGTGTTATGGGAACCCATATGGGCTAATGCTAAAGAAGGGAAGGAGGTAATGAGAGGAGTGAGTATTAGTTCCTCACCCCATCTCAACAGGATGATGTCAGAACAACAACAGTAACTGTTCTGTCTCTTATGCAAACGCTTCTTTGGCAAGAAGCACTTCTGTGTCTAGACACTGCAGCACAGCCCAGAGAGATTTATTAATAATCCGAAAAATAAACACCATTTTTGGACTGATGTTTTAAAACTGAGAGTGTCCTTCATTTGCTGGAGCTCAGATATAGAGAAAATAAATCTAGTAACGTGTTTGCTGCCTCAGTGAGACAGAGCATCAGTCACCGCATGTGACACAACCTGGCCTTTAGTTTGCTTAGTCCCTTGGAAGGTGATACTTTCTCTCAAGTTTGTTGGTTTTGCTCTTTTGCCACGTTAGTAAAGGCATTTATTGTTATTTGGATTTGAGAGTAACTGGCAACTGGAAATTGCTATGCAGGTTTTGTTGGTGTCATTGCATGAGCTATTTCAGCATCTGGATCAAAATTATGTTTTTAGAAGATAAATCTGATTCCAGCAGTTGGACTTAAATCATTGTGCTTTGATGGAGTTTGGCTTTGCCCTCTAGTGCAGGCTGGGATTGCTACAACAGCTTTTATATCCATTTATCTGTATTACACTACACATGCTAGATACTCATTTTGGTGAGTACTAGCCACCACTGGTTGCATTTTTCAAGGATCAAATTTCTGTAGCCTTGGGATTTTTCAGGCACTTTTGTGTTCAGGGTGGGAGATGCAGGCACCCAGTGGAAGAAGAGAATGTTATTTGGGAAGAACTGTGTGATCATGTGGGAATAAAGAAGAATAGATGGGAACCAAGTATTGCAGGATACAAGAATATATACACATAATAGGATTCTGCTATATGATTAATTATATAATTTTGCTATATATAATGGAATGTTGCCAGTTTGAACAGATGAAGAGAAAGGAGAAAGAGCAAACTGTTTTATAATTGGTAAAGGCAGAAGTGACAGAGCTGGAGAGAAAGCAAACACACCGAAAGAGGCTAAAGCTTCTGGTGGAGTTATGGAAGTGCTAGTGCTGCTGGAGAGGGCACTGGTGAGGCCTCCCTCAGGTTCTGTGTATGTAGTCCTAGCATCTGTTGTCAAAAAAGATAAAGATGGAGTTAGAAGTAACTTTACTACAATGAAAGGAGAAATGGAGAGCCAGTCAGAAAAGAAATGGAAAAGCTTGATTTGGTTTGTCTGGGCCAGTAACGTGAAAGTATCTTGAGATATGTTTGCTATTTATATTTGCTAGTGAAAGAGAAGAAAAGCTATGGAAGTGTAAGGCTAGCCTTAATGTGATAGTAACACGTGGAAGAGAGGGGTTGGTATGTCTAGGCTGGTAATAGGAGGTAAGTTCCTAATTGTTAGTGTAGGCAGGTTCAGGTATGGCCTTCAATAGAGTAGTGAGGGTAAGAAGAATTAATTGCTTGTAAAAAGAGGTCTGTTTACTTTTTTAAAGCAAACTGTTTCAAGCTGTGGGTGCTGTCAAGAGCAGGGGAGAAACCAGGAAGCCCTTTTTGATTCTGTATTTCAAAGAACACTTGAAAGGTTTGATCTTGTATTAGTTTCATGAGCCCATTCCTGTCTTTCCAGAATTCACCCAGGGCATGATTTTGCCCACAGTGAATGGTGAACATATGGAAACAACCCCTCAGGTGGCTCCTAAAGCAGAAGACCGCAAGGTAAATGAAACTCTGCAAATGTGCTTTTGGATTTATGAAGAAAGGTACAGAGTATTACATTCCAGTGCTTACAGGAGCAGCCAGTGCTGTTTCTAGGAGATATATATATATATATTCAGGAATTAGCAGTCTGTGGTGTAGGCCTGACTGTTTGCATTTGCAGCACATAATATTTCTTAATTCAAGCAGAGTGATAAATCTGCTTTTTATGCTCAAATATGGTTGTACCTAATGACATCTTTACTAAAGGCCTTTGTTTTTTTCTTTTGGATATGTGAACCACTTGTTGATTTTATTCCTTTTCTGGAGTGAAAAAATGTATGTACGTATTTGTTTTGCTTGTTGTTTTGTTAGACGGCTGCTAGCAGCAGTACTGCCACGTCGCAGTCCAAATCCATAGGAGTCAAGATCCCTACATGTAAGATCAGCTTGAAAGACACCTTCTTAACATCTCCTGAAGAGCTCTACAGGGTATTCATTACTCAGGAGGTAATGTCAGGCTTGTTCTCAGAATTACTCTTTGCACACAGGAGGCTGTTCCTAAGAAGCTTTTTAAGGCATTCTGTAGGACACTCGCAATCCATGAGAATGGAATAAGAAAGTTCGTCTGCAGAATGCTTGCTTAAAGTTCACATGTGCGTCTTTTCACACAGTTGGTAAGGGAGAATTAATGCAAGCCAGAAGCCAGTTCTGGCCTGCTGTCAGCACCTGTCTGTAGGTGTATCTGTTATCGTGTGTGATCAGATCTCTTGGTATTTGCAGCTGTGTGCTTTTTTGTTTTGTTTTCGCTTTTTCCTGTTCAGGTTCAGTGGTATCAAAGCACATTTTGCGACTATCTCCTCTCTTGCAGACTATTATATACTGTTAGAAGAAAGAGCAGCGTTTCTTACCATTATTTAAACATTTAAACATGGTCTTAGTCTTTTGTTCTTCCTTTGTTTTTCTAGTAAGAGCAAAAAATACGACCTTTTCTGAGAGCAAGGTTTCATTAAGAAATCAACAGAGTAAATCAAAAGTGTGGTTTGTAGTACACTGCACAGAATATGGAAGCTAGGGATTCTTTTCCCTTGGCAGGCAGAATGCTGCTGTAGTGACTCTAACCTTGCTTTTTTGGCCAGGACAGGGCTTTTGTGTTTTCCTGATGAAGACGTTACGCTATCGACTTACCTCGTCTTCAAGAACTTCTGTAGTTGGGTGGGAGGCATTAGGCACCAAGTTTGCAAGCAGGCAATGTCAAGTAATACAGGTTTCCTCCTGAATTCTTTTCAGATGGTGCAAGCTTTCACTCATGCACAAGCCACCTTGGAGGCTGATAAAGGAGGCAAGTTTCAACTGCTGGATGGCAGTGTCACAGGAGAGTTTGTTGACCTAGTAAGTACTAACTAGTGCAGTTGTATTTTGCTCATGGGCAGCCTGGAGGTGCCAGTTCTGAATCAGTGCTTCAGTTAGCTGACTGTGAAGTTCTGCCTGGTGCGCAGCGGTTATCTGTATTCACTGTGGCTATTGAAGTATTCCTGACAGTGTGGATTAGAGTATGAATTAGTGTATGGGACTTCCATCTGGTGAGAAAATCTGGCTTCTAGTCTTGTGTGTGCTCTGTCTTTTGTTTTGCTTATGTATTAGGGATTAGAGGGATGTTAAAGATGCTAGTTGACCCTTTTCCTCTTTGCCCTTCCTGCCACTAAAGCCTTTTGGGCAGGGGCACTGTCTTGGTGTTTGAGGCTGTACCATGGCTGCCATCCTAGAAGGAGTGGAAAGAAAAGGACACTTAAATCTCTTTCCCTCTGTGTGTGCGTTTCTCAAGGGGTCTCTAAGGCTTCAGATAACAGTTCCAGTTGCTTTCTATTAGGTTGCAGGATTTGAAAAAAAACCCAAACAAACCCAACTACTCAGTCTTTCTCACTTTTCAAGGTGCCTGAGAAGCAACTTGTTATGAAATGGAGATTTAAATCTTGGCCAGCTGGTAAGTAGTCCAGAAGTGGACCGTGGTATTACAGCCATTGGGTGTGTTTTAAGAATTCCAGACCCATGTGCCACCCTGCATTCTGGCTCATGATCAGGGAGTGCACGGTGTTTGGGGAGCTGGAGCAACTTTACCCAAGCTTCATATTGCACATGATTAGGTCGAAATCATCAGCCACCACATAGAGCAGTGGCCAGGGATTAGGAATGATGCAGCAGCAGCTTACTCAGCTATGGCTGCAGCTGCTTTGAACCCCATGAAGAGGGAGCCCTCTCCTCCCTGTTCGTGAGAAGGGCCTGCAGCTGTCATAAATAGATACTCTGGGGAAGGATCCTGAGTAGTCTTTTAGGTGGCGGCGTGTGAGAGGAGGAGCAGAGCAGCTCCTTGCGGCAGCGTATACTGTGTACTGCACGCTGCTGACAGGTTTGCTTTGGTTCCTCTAGGGCACTTTGCAACAATTACCTTGAACTTCACCGACAAAGGTGGTGAGACGGAGGTGTGCTTGGAAGGCAAGGGCATTCCTGCCAGTGAGGAGGAAAGAACAAAGCAAGGCTGGCAGCGCTACTACTTCGAGGGTATTAAACAGACATTTGGCTATGGTGCCCGCTTGTTTTAATACTGGTTGCTGGGAAGGCTTTGCCGGAAGACTCTGCCACATGGACTGATGAATTTCTCACCTGTCCTTTCTAATCTTGGCCCTGCGGCCGAGTAAAGCGGGATGACAGGTGATGCAGAAGGCCATTGAGCAGCACCACTTTCAGTCCCTCACTGCTTTGTGCATGTCTCGTGCTGCAGGGGATTCTCTTACATGTACATACTTCTATTGCTAAATAAACCTAACTTAAAAAAAAACACTGTGGAACTTGTGTCCTCAGATCAGCTTGAGTTCAAAGAGTTGGTCAATAGGCGGAGGGAGAGATCTGTGTGGAAAAACATGGGTCAATGGGAAGTGCTGATCCCAGTGAGATTTACTCCTCACTTCTGGGGAGCAGAGAGCAGGGGCTTGATGCAGTTTTTAGTTTGAGCAGCTGCTCATTTTCTCTCTGCTTTTGATCTGCAGCTAGTAAATGTTTCAAACCCTTCTTGTTTCTGAAGGGATCTAAGATCCTGTTCAAGCTATTCCCCTCCTGTACACATTCCCTTCTTCAACACAATCCTTTCTTGCACTATCCTGCTCTACAGGAATGCCAGTCATTTAGTCACCTGCTGTCTGAGACAGCTGGCAAACCACTGCCAGGGAAACTCACCTACAAAACAATTCTAGCAGGTCACGGTGCCCAGGGTCAGCTACCGCCCAAGAGCTTCAGGCCAAAGCAAAATGTAGGCTCCTACTGGGGGTGGGATTTATTCCTGTAAATTAAACAAGATGGAGTACTTTTGGCTGACCCCACTTCAGCTGTTGCTTCCACTGGTGAGGAAGAACACATTTGTACTTTCTGCTAATACAGTTAGTTCCCAGATGTGTCTTCTAAACAATAAACTTATTTTAAGGATGGGAGGGAAATTGACTTCTGGTCAGAAGTATCAATCTGCTTAACCTCAGGGGTGACTCAAGTGCCTGGTTTTCCCTTTGAGGCAGGAACTTCCCTTGCATACTTTTGGTTTTCTGCAGAGTACCTCTAGTAAGCTAGAAAAGTAATGTTGCTTGGGTGAGTTTTACTGTTTTGGGGTTGTCTTTAAATCTTCTGTTTTCAATGTGAATGGTGTGTTGTATCCATCTGCTTGAGTAGGGAGATACGGAAAAAAACTTTAGTGTCTGTTTAAAAAAGAAAACCAATCATTTGAGTTGCCTTTTACATTATGGAGAGCATTTCTGGCCTTTTCTGCTCACAATTCCAAAGTGATTATTGATGGTAAAGTTTGTATGGAGATTAAAGAGTGGGGTATGAAATAAGTTTGTATTGTGTGCTTATCCTGGTGCTGACCTGTGACTACAAAGGAAGTTATACAAAGACTGGGCACCTGTAGATGAGGTTGGGCTTCCCTATGTCCTGCAGGGTTGTATTCCTTAGGGCATAATCTGGCTGGGAAGGGGGCCACAGGTATTTTTCCGAGATTCTTATGCACAGATGAGCTATGGCACGATTTCTGTAGGCTGCAGGAGTGTAACATAATGCAAGTACACTGATAACCACTGCAGCATGCGTGTTTGGTTTTCCAATTGGGAAATCCTGGACAGAAACATGGGAAGCCTTAAACAGCAGGGCCAGCAAGTGTGTTCACAGCCAAGTGACTTGAAAACTGGAACTCATTCTAAGTTAACTTGGGACATACTCACCAGCTGAATCACAGTGTCCTGGCTATAGTTTGGCAGGCATGCAGGCAGTTGGCTGTGCCGCAGCAGCAGTGCCAGCCCGAAGCAGGGCTCTGCTGGTACAGCTGAGCAAGGGCAGCAGAAGGCAAGGCCCTGCTAATCACCTGCTGCC
This sequence comes from Loriculus beryllinus, assembly GCA_039877255.1. Classification (NCBI taxonomy): domain Eukaryota; kingdom Metazoa; phylum Chordata; class Aves; order Psittaciformes; family Psittacidae; genus Loriculus; species Loriculus beryllinus. The sequence goes on from JBCJKH010058598.1 coordinate 21,225, forward strand.
ACTGGAAGGTTAGGAAGTGGGACAGGAAGGCAGCTGAAGTGGAATTTTAATTGCCTTCCTTTCATCACAAACAGGGTTTACTCCGGGCGTCCTGCTGCTACTCTAATAGGACACTCTTTGGCCTCAGCCAGCAGCCCAGCCTTCATGGGGCTCACAGACTTAGTGCTTTGAGGGCTCTTCGTCAGCAAAACTGCCCTGAGTTATGCTGGTGCTGCCCCAGCTGGCTCCCTGCCCCTTGGGCTCGAGATCACCACAGCAACAGAGTAGCATGTGTAGCCATTCATGCCTTGGATGCTGTTCACTGCAGAATCTCTTGGATGAATCCACCGGTGAAGGAAACCTTGTGCTAAAGGCCAGATTGTGAGTGAGCACTTGGCCTGAGGCACAGAGTGTGTCAGGATATGCTAATTCTATGGGGCACAGCGGTGGTGATGCCTTACACCAGCCATTTACTTGGTGAAGGTGATCTGGTCCTTAAGAAGCTGCATGCTAGCGAAGGTCCCTGTACTACATCTGCCTGCCCTCAGCAGGGAGACTTACTCCTTCATCTACAGCTGATATCTGGTACAGATCTTTGCTTTACTTGGAAGTGTCAGGAGAGACTACAGTCGTTCAGCTATTTTGGGGAGGGAGGGCTATATCATATGAAGATGAAAAGCAGGGTCCAGTATACTCCTGCCCAGAAGCTCGTCAAGAATCTGAACTTGACACAGGATAAGAGGGAAAATCTTGTGAATTAAAGAGATTGAAAGCCCCTAGCCTAAGTAACTGTTAAAACTGCTTTGAAACATCATCCCAGCTGTACTTCAATGGCAAAATGGGAAGAACTTCAATATACTTTTTAAAGCCAAAGTGAAAGGAGTTGGATGTCTCCAGTTTGGCAGGGCCTGACACAGTTTGGCGTATAAGACTTAGCCAGGAAAGTGGAGCAATTTGATAAGGAATGATGCTGGGGAGAGGGAGGGAGGGAGGAAGAAGGAGAGAGGCAAGGGCTGAGGGAATTAGGTCAGTCTGTAACATTGATTCATGAAACACTACTGGAAAATGCAGCCAGTAGCCTGTAAATACCCAGCTAATCAGGTAAAAAGTAACAACCAGCACATCTATATCACAGCTACATCAAGCACAACTCATATCAGCTCAACCTAACACTTTCCTTTGGCAGAATATTTGAGCTTTATTAAGACTGTAGTCAATGCTTTATACGATATTTTTAGTTGTAAATAAGGGAAGGCCTAATAGCACTGCAGTGAATCTAGTATGTGTCAGTGTAGAAGATAATGTCATTGATAATGTAGAAGTCAAAACTAACTTATATCAATCACCACTGGTGCTGTAAACCCCTTAGAATACAAGCTTGGGATTGAAAATGATCTTGACCAAGTGGAAAAATGATCCAGGAGAAAAAAAATGAAGTATATTTGTCCATCTGTAAATGACATTTAAGCTGGGTGGGTTATGATGAATTTTCAAATGAACAGGAATTTAAAACATCATGGAAGGGAACAAAAGCTGCCTGGCCAGGCTGGGCTGTCCTGTGAAGAAATCTTTCTATATAGCATTTAAAAAAGCCTTATGTAGGACTCAGTGCCTTCAGTTTTGGGCTCTGTGCTTCAAGAAAGATAAATTATGTGGAGCAAGCCCAGTGGTGGGGAACGAGACAAACCAGAGGTCTACAAGTACAGCTTCAAAAGAAAGCCTGGAAGAATTGCATTTGTTTAGTCTAGAGAAGAGAAGATCATGGGAAAGGAGGAAAATAGGGAACACAATGATAAAATTCTGAAATATGTGAGAGGTAGGAGCAAATAAGGCAATAATATGCTCTCTGTGACCACTGCAGATAAGATGCAGTGGGCTTAAAATAAAGCAGGAAGGTTTTAGATTGGCTGCTAGGAAAATAATATATCTATCTCTCTGCAATAACAGTAAAGCTGAGGGTTACTGTGGCATCTCCATCATTAGACAGCTTGAAGCCCAGGAGAGAGCAGGACTGCCAGTGAGCAATGATTTGCCCACATCCCCATGGTGAGGCTATGTATTTCCTCCAGAGCCAGTCTAAATCCATCTTCTGTGGTACATCCTCATGTCCAAAGGCTGTGATGTAACGAGAGAAGAATAGCTGATATGCTTGCAAGGACCTGGGACTAGACCCCACCAGCTGGGCTCCTCTCAGACATTTCCAAGGGGTGGCTGGACCCCGCATGGCAGGGAGGGAGGGCAAGACTTTCCCAACTGCAAAGGTGGGTCCATCCTCTGTGGAGATGGAGGGAATAAATCCCTATCCTGTCCCATGGCTACATTGAGCAGGGCTACCCCAGTGTGATTTCAGCATTCCTCTGCATGGCATCATAAGGACAAGCTGTAATGGGTGCTGGGGACCTGCTGGGGTGATTCTCTGCACTTGGGGCAAATGCAAAGCCTAGGAGCCCAGGTCTTGACACAGGTTCCTGTTGGCCCAGTGCTCACGCTACGAATAGCAGGGCTGCTGCCAAAACCTGCAGCTACTGTGACTTAACTCTTTTATTCTCGTACAGAGAAGTTGGCATCAGCACAGCCAGTGCACAGGGCTAATGTGGCACACAGCAGGGTGTGCCCCTTCACAGACCGGGAGCCGGGCTACCTGAAAGGGTTTTTTTGTCTTTCCAGAGCTCCAGTTTTAACTCAAGGTCTACAAACCATTACAGCCACACTTGGCTCTTTCCTAGGCTAAGGCCGAGCTTGCAGTTCAGGTTAGCTCCACAGACTTTGGCCGAACTCTCCTGGCATTATCATCCTCTCAAATCAGCTTCTTCTGGACCGAGCTGGACTTCTTGTGTGCTTTCCAACAGGCAAGATTCTTGGAGCAAAAGCTCTGAAAAAACCCCAAACCCAACAGCTATTGGTATCTGTTACTGCAACCATGTTCTGACGAAATCATCTGTTCATCCCTGAGAGGTGGGCTCCACTCACCTGGACTGTACTGCTGGCAGCTGACCATGCACCCATGCCTTCACAGTCCAAAGATCCTTGCACAGCTTGCTCCTGACTCGTCTGGGGCTAAGAGGGGAGGTCAGCAGGGATGTGCTGACTGCTGTGCCTAGCAAAATCCAGGCATGGCTCCTCCTGTGTACAAACCAACTCAGCTGCAAGTCAGACACTGGTGAACTGGTACAGCAGAGCCAGCTCCATTCCAGGCTGGCAGACTAAGGAGACTTGACTGGTCAAGAAATCTTGTGTTTAAAGCAATGGGCAGAGGTACAGCTTGAGACTCTGCTGCAGACTCACTCCATGATTTCAGGTGACATCTCCAGGTCTTGAGCATCTGCAGAATTAAGGCATCTATTCTTCCTGCTTCTGTCCCCTGGATGTGAGATTTCTATGGCTCAGGAGTTTCAGAGCAGAGTTCAGCGTCTGGCACAGTAAGGACCTTGTTGCAGAGGGCAAAGGCATGTTAGGAATGTTACATACACAGTAGTAACTGCTGACTGCCCTCCAGGGAAAGAGTGATTTTCTCTGTGCTCTTTCCCTGCAGAGCACAGTTCAGTCTGTACCCCTGGCTTGGACCCTATGAACAATGTTTTTGATATTGCAGAAGACCGGTGGGAAGTTCAGAGCATCTTCACAGAGAGGAGCCATCTGCTCCCTGGGGCAGGGGCCAGCAGTGGTGCCAGGCAGCTGTGGAGCAGAGCCCTGTGCTGGAGTAGCGGAAAACCCTTGACAGATGTGCAGCCAGCACAAAGCAAAAGGAGCAAGAGAGAAGGAGGGAAAACAGCTGCAAATAGCAAGAGCTTGGAAGTGGTCACGATTTATGCTGCAAATTAATAGCAACAACAAAAAGTTGTGACCCCCAGAGAGCTTTGCAAATCCCATCTATCATCAGCTGTTGGCTATGGAGGTGGTTTGCCAGACCAGTTTTCCAGCTGGGATGATGCTGGGGTTTTCATCTGCTCTCATACTCGACACCTGCTTAAAGCAGTGTGCTGGTGTTAGGTCAGCTGGCAGTCAACTCTGGCCAGGCTGAGCACAGAATAAAACCTGAGGTCAGGGCTAAGGCACAGACAATGCATTTGCTTCTCCACACTGACCCTGATGGTCTTCTTGTAGTAGGCTTCATTCCCTGTGAGGAGAACTTCACATATCCCATGGCTGTGGTGGTGGGCTCTGGATAGTCTCTGTTAGCTGTTGATTCTTGCAGCCAGACATTGTCAAATGCAAAGGCTAAGGGAAGGAAGCAAAGCCAAGTGGGTCTTTGTAGCATATGTGGTGCTGGGGATCCAAGACACATAGCATTCAACATGGTATCCTCCCTTCTCAACCAAAACAAATAGCAACAAATGCTTCAGTCCCAACCAAATGACATCAGCAACACATACATATATAAAGTGCTTTATTGCAGCATCAGAATAAAGAAATCTTCTCTATGAAATTTTGTAGGAATAAAAGGCATTTTATATATATTACATATTAAAAATACCCAAAACAAAACAAAACAAAACCCAACAAAATAAACTTAAGGAGTGGAAGCTTAGAGACTTATTACTTAAATAGCAGTGGGCTGGACGGAATCTTTGATGGGATATAAAAATAAACGCTTGCTTAATGTCTGCTTTTCTCATGGTGGCCCACAAAGCCTCCTGGTGCGTAAGGTGCTTGTGTGAGGAACAACACTGCTTCTTGTTTCTTATGCTCCAGGTCATGCCTGTATCATCCAAACCATAGAGGCAGCGAGGCAGAACAGTCACTCAGCTTTCAAACAGCTTTCTGGGTGGCTCAATGCAATGAATTTTTCTACTTGCCCTTGGATGGGAACTGCGTATTACTACATTTATTATTTATACCCTTTTTGGGGGCGTTAGACTGGCTGACATACCCAATATAGAGAGGAGGTGGGTGCAAATCCTGGGTAACAGTCCTTATTATAAGAGCAATTCCTCAGAAAGCAGCCAGTCTAATAAACAAATTGGCAGAGCTATTGAAAGTCTCCTTCAAAAAACAGCTGTTTGCAGTGGTCCTGCTTCTATGCATTAGTCTAATACTGCACGCTAGGCAAGCTTAACAGGATGTTATTTTAAAGAAGTGTGCACTGATGGTAAATAAGCTCCTCTGAGACTCTGCTGATGTTAATGATTATGTATGATAAGGGAGAAGAAATACGAAGATGCTCTGCTGAATGACAGAAGATAACAAGCTTGTCCTTCCATGGCCTCGGCCACTCAATTTGTCTGTGTCCCATACAAACTCCTCTGTGTCTATTGCTGAGCCTCCCCATACATGTACTAGGCTTCCAGAACCAAGCCATCAGATCACTGCCACCCTCTCTTGACCAGGTCTTTACCAGAAACCAGTGAGCCAATGACCATTTGGGCTAGGGAACATGTAATGGTCATGAAAATTTACCATGGTCTGGGTCACCATTCATGCCTATTTGGTTGTGTTTTCCTTCTCGCCCTTTATATAATACCAGTTATCTCTGACTGCATGCCTATTTTTGATAATACCTGCCTGTTTTGATAATACCCATAACTGGAGTCTGGGGATACAGTGTGGAATAATACTTAAATAAGAATAATTCAGTGATAACTTCATTGATACTTTCACAAGCAATGAAGTCTTAGGTACTGATGACCAAGGACACAGTATTCTATCCATAACCAAGGCAAAAGGATCAACATACATTCAACAGATAAAAGATACTCCCACAAACGCTTCCCAGACTGCCATGAGACCTCCTGAAAGGACAGACCTAGCACGGGACAGTCAACCAAGGACTTCTGCACCCAGACAGATGCTTTTTGTCCAACAGTGTCCTGCAGAAAACCATGGAGTAGCCAACACCTTTGGGTGAAACCTCTAGTCTAGAAATCACTCAATTCTTCTTCACACGTGCTTGACTTGCTCTTTTGTTTTCTCCAATGCATAGGATTTGCTAAATAGAAGCTATGAAGTTTCTGCCAGGTTCAGTGACTGAATGTCCAGGGATAAAGATGCTTAGCCTAGCCTTTTTGTGGAAAACTTGGGAGCTCCCAGAATATGCTGGGAGAAACTGCCATGAACCTGTGAAAAACTGAATAAAACCCAGGCAAGACCAAAGCACCAATGGAGAGCACCATGATCTGCAAACACCAGGTATTGACATTATTAGCACTAGTGGAGGCACGCTGGCTCGCCTGGCCAGGCACCAAGCCTGAGGAGCGCAGGCTGCACACAAGACTTGCTTTCTGTGGGCTGCCTGTTGCTGAGGACCTGGGCAGATACAGCCTGAGGCCAGCAGCAGATCAGAGAAGGGGAATGCTGAGTAAGCCCAGCAATGCCTGATTTGTTGCTATCCCCATTGAGAACTTGTCTTAGTGCTTTTTGCTGCTCTCCAGCAGCAGCAGGAGTGGCAGCTGAGCTGCCTCCTGCCCCCAGTAGGGCTGTGGGTTGGAAACACAGGACATTCTGCCGGGCAGTGTCACACGTACTCTCGAGCACTGAAACCCACTGTGGGGCTGCCAGGGCAGGCTGGTGGTGGGACTTGCATAGATGCTGCTACCTTGCTCCCCTGAGCACTAAGGCAGAGGGGCTGAAATGAACACAAATGGTATTCCCTCATGCTGACCTCCTCTGAGGTCCACGTGTGTCTGGTTTTGGCACTCAGTGTTCCCTTTTGCAACCCAAACCACAGTGGCAAAGCAACCTTGCCACTGGCCCAGGTGGCCAGTCTCCTCCTGCCCCACACACCCTCTGGACCCATGAAACCCTGCTCTTTCCCGACCGTGCATGCAAAACCCAAGGAGGTGGACACCTCACTCTATGCATGGCTGGGACAGTGCTGTCCCTCCCTAGAGGACCCACCGCCAGTTTCAGAAGTAGACCAGCGTGTGCCAGGGCAGGCGCACAGGGAAGAGCAGGCGGCTCTCCCCGTAGCAGCCCAGCTCCTCAGATGCAGCATGGAGCCAGCAGGAACTGAGGCCATTTCACCCTGAAGATGCTCAGCTTTCAGCTTGCATTGAACAACTGTAGAGAACAAAAGCAGACAGGAACAGCCCCCAGTTCCCTTTACACCTCCCATTCCCTGCAGCTCCTTGTGCACCAGACCAGGCATCCCAGGGTGCAGGACCACCCCATGTGGCATGACAGCGATCACACCATTATAACCTCTGGCACCCTTGCAAATCCAAGGAGGGCCAAGGCACCCCTCTGGGGGAATGGGAAGATGCTGCATCCTCCCTGTGCTGCCCAGCGACAGCGAGGAGCCCCTGGGCAGGGCCAGGGCTTCACCAGGCTGCGCTGGGGTGGGAGCTGGCAGCAGCCGCGGCTGCTCTGACATGGCTGTGGCTAGTACTCCTTGGCCTCCTGCAGCTGAGAGAGGTACTCCTCCTCGGCGGGGTTGTCAGCACACCGCTGCCCGTTGTTGGGGGGCCGGACAGCGTGGTAGCGGCTCCAGTCACCCTTGCAGAGGATCCAGGGCAGCATGTCCACCTTGTAGTGCAGTTCCGGGGAGAACTCGGTGCTGATGAGGTTCGGGACGCCGGCCCCCTTGCCGCGGGTGATGAGGCGGGTGTGCTCATCGTAGCAGCAGTGCTGGGCAGCCAGGGTGGTGCTGTCGAGGGAGAGCATGGAGCGCAGGCAGAAGCGTGCTGTGGGCTTGTAGATGTCCAGGCGCTCCTTGGGGCCGCTGGCGTCCCGCCATCGGAAGCTCTTGCCCTGCTGCTCATCCCGCAGGTTGACGGCGCTGTAGACAGCCTCCAGCGGGTAGGAGCAGGGGCAGCTGGGCAGGTCCGTCAGCACCTTGCTCAGGTACTTGGTGAGGAAGTCGCTCTTGCAGTTCAGCCACTTCTCACAGCTGTCCACCTCTGGGGGGAGGACACCAAAGCGTGAGGGCACGCACAGCCCACACCACTCTTTACCCAGCTGCCATTTGCCCGTGGCCTTGCCAGCACCTCCAGGCAGGACCAGCCAGGCTCCCGGAACAAGCTGGAGCCAGGGTTGACCCCTGAGGCACTAACAGGGCGGAAGAGCAGACCTCTTGTCTGCTGGGGCAGACCTGCCTGTCACAGGGCTGGGCTGGCAGCATTCCCCCATGGGAGAGGGCATGTGGCAGGCTGGCCTCAGCCACTGCACTGTAAAGCAGGACTGCTGCACCAGGGCTGTGGGAGGAACTGGGTTTGCCTGCATGACTGCTGCAGCCTGCTGTGGCAGAGGTTTGGGTGACTTAGGTCTGGACACCAAATGTGCCAGCCCCTGGCAGAGCCCTCCCCACCAGCCAGTCCCCATGAGGTCTGGCACTGAAGCCCCCAGAGCAATGCAGAGACAGAAGCTGACCTGAGTTGAAGAGCTCTGTGGTGTTGTCGCTTTTGAAAGGCATCTCCTTTGTGGGGAAGACCATTTCTCCCTCTGCACCTTGAGGAAGGAAAAACAAAGCAAAGTGCCAGGGTGAACACCAGGAGGAGTGGTAGGGGTTTTTTCCTACATAAGGGCACCAAACACCATCCATCTTCCACTCCTTCTCCCACCAATGCTTTGGCTCTCTGCCTGGAAGGGTGGACAAGCAGCAAGACTTGCAGGACAGACCCACCCAAGGTTATGCAAAACCCAGTGGACAGACCAGCTCCATCAGGAGCTCATTTGCTCAGGAGAGCATTTTAAGCTTTCAGCATGAGAGAGGTGCAGGGAGTTGCACACCAAGCTGGAATCCAGCTCTACCATCCTTGGGCATCATGTAAAAGTCTCATTGGAGCTTCATTACGGAAACAAACCCCTGTGGACATTAGCCCAGATCACATTAAACATAACTAGCTCTTGCAGTATGAACAATGCCCAGCCTGCAGCGGCAGGAGATCAGCCCACACTGGTATCGGTCAGTGCCCAAGCACTGGTATCGCCAAGGGCTCACCAGGGCAGTGCGGCAGGTCGCAGGTCCTTGACTCCGTTGCTGTGCAGGCATAGCCACAGGACCGGGTCCTCTTCTGGTTGCCACTGCCACAGGTGATGCTGCAAGGGGACCATGGGCTCCACTCCTCTTCATCTTCATAGTCTGTGCACAATAGGGGAGAGACAGAGAGCAGTTGACCCCAGCACAGCCTCGGCAGGAAGGGAGCCAGCAGCCACCCGGGACTGCCCTCAGCTCTGCCCTGTCTCTGGGACACCTGCCTGATGCGCTGGCCGTGATGCTGAAGCATCAACGTGTTAGCAAAAGTTAACTGATTTTGTCCTTGTGGCCAGGAAGCTGCAGGAGGGAGCTGCTGTGGTGCTCTGGCCTGTCTGCCCAGCAGCACCTGCCATCTAGCCCTCTGCAGCTCCTCTCCTGAGGATGCCCAGGTTTGTGGTAAAGGCTTCTGGCACTGATATCACACCAGGGACAGAGGTAATGGCAGCACTTGCTATTAAACATTTACACGGTATTTCTCATCTGAACATGCCTTTGCTAGAATCCAGGCTCCAGTCTGATTACATGCAAGGACAATTCCCACTGGGATGCTGGCGTGTCTCACTGCCGGCAGCCTCAGCTCGGTGCTGGCCTTACTCCTTGGCATGCTTGCTTATTTTTTAGTAGGAGCTGAGCACCAGTGTGCTGTGATCTGCAGTGCAGTGCTGCTGCCTCTGCAGCAAGGCAGGGCAGTGCCCATCTGCAGGGCAGCTGCAGGCACCCAAGAGGACTCACCGTAATTGTATTTGTCCTTAAAGATCCAGTTCTTCTGCCTGGGCCACTGCTGGTCCCAGTCACCTCCCACTCCACTAAGCATTGATTCCTCTTCATACTCTGCTGTGTAATCTTCTTCCTCCTCCTCCTCTTCCTCCTCCCTGTCCCCTACATCCAGGTTGTCATCCTCTTCCTCCTCCTCTTCCTCCTCTTCATCCTCTTCTTCCTCCTCCTCTTCCTCCTCAGTGGGGTCAGTGTATTCCCAGAAAAGAGGCCAGAAGAGGTCCTTGTGAGACAACCACTCAGGGGATGTCAAGGACCAGTCATTACTTGTCTCCTTCAACAAGTCCATCTCCATCTCAGCCTGAGGATCATCCACCACTTCGATGGTCACCTGGAGGCCAGATATGAGGCAGGGCAGTGAGCCAAGGCACAGCACTGGGGTGGACCTACCAGCCCATGTACTGGTTCCCACCCCCGAGAAGCCAGAGATGCTTTGGGGTACAGGTCCACATAATGAGCACAAGAGGAAGGGACTTAAGCAGAGGCAGAGCAGGAGAGGTAGGGGTGGCTGGTGGTCACCTACAGAGACCAACACCACCATCAGAAATTGACAAGTCATCCCTATAGCAGCATTTGTAGGAGCATTTGCCTTCAGAAAGGGGTCTAGGAACAGGGAAGATGCCATGACCAAATTTCTGTGGCAAGCCCTCTGTCTGTGCCAGCTATTTGCATCTGGTAATTACCAAGAAGACAGATGGCAGTGGCCACATGGACCCCACCCAGGAGATGTTTCCTCCTCTTAGGGAACCAAACGAGGCTTGGGAGGACAGGCAGTTCTGGCCCGCATCCCCTCACTGCCCATGCAGACCTGCTCCTTACCTGGATGTTGGGATTCTGGGCACTCAGGTCCACGTTGGCCAGCCCTGGCAAGCTCTGCAGGTCCAGCATGAAAGGCAGGTTCTCGTCCTGGGCAGCGCTGCTGGGCTGTGGCACCACGGGGCTCCTGGCAGGCTGCTGAGCCACCCCTCGGCGCCTGTGCCGCCGCAAACCAGCCTGCCCGCTCCGCCTCAGGCCCCGCGCCTTGCCTGATGGAGGCAGCTCCTCGTCCCCTGCCGAACGGGGCCCGGATGAGGCAGAGACCTGGAGAGGGAAGAGGTGGTGAGAACATCTCCTGAGGGTGGCTGTGCAGGGAGCAAACCGCTGCCCAGCAAGGAGAGCCTGGTCTCTTGCACTAAACGGCTCCTTCACCCCATCTTATTGCAGCATCAGGGCAGCAATGAACATGTTAATTAATACTCAGTGGCTTGCGCTGTGCCAGGGCTTGGCCTCATTGCACCTGAACAGCCTACAGATCTACTCAGGCTTCTCATCTCTGTGATCACCCTCTCTGTCCACCTCTGCAGCCCCACTGCCCATCTCGCCTGCTTTTCCACTCCCCACTCTCCCTTTTTTTGCCAGTTTTTGGCCCCTGGAGAGGGGTAACGGCGAAGGCTGCCTCTGGTCACAGAGTTACCAGAGCTCACGATTAATAATTTTATATGTTTATATAAAAAGCTTATAACAAGGGCTTTATGACAAGGGAGGAAACCACGCATAAATAAATTGCTTTGTGGTGACAATATTAGGGCAGACAACTTCACGCAACACAGGTTTAATTGAGATTTCAGATGCTGCCCAAAGAGGGGACAGATAGATACAGATGGTAGACACAACCCGGCCAAACAGGACGAGCCACCGTACTTGCCAGGGGTGCCAATAGCTCTGACACTGCAGTGGCACACGGTGCTTCACAGCCAGCCCTACCCCGGCAGGAGCAGGCAGGGAGCCTGGCCGGGGCAGCCGCTCCAGCCGGCCGGCGGCGCAGGGAAGCGGACAGCGCACCCTGCCAAGCGCGGGGCCGAGCCGAGTTCCCACGTTCCTCGGCTCCGCACTCGATGCGCTGGCATGAGAAAGCGGAGTCAAAGGGCCAGCAGGCTCCAGTGCTCCCGGGAAACCGGAGATGGGAACAACTGGCACCCCCCCGGCGGCACGGGCCATCCCCGGGCAGTCCTGCGGGGCCCCGCAGCCCGGGGCTGGGAGCGGAGGTGCCTGAACCCCCCGCAAGTCGCCTATTTCTGGCTGCCCGGCTGAAACCCCCTTTTGTTCCCGAGCTCTCGCCCTTCGCGCCAGCCCAGCCGAGAGCCGCGGGATTAACGAAGAGAGCGGCAGAGAGCGGCGTGCCCCCTCCCCACGGGGGACGCGGAGAGGCATTTCTACCTGCAATTAGAGCCAGATGGCTTGGGGAAGGACTCCCCTCCCTTTCATCCTGATCACTGGAGCACTTCAAAGGCAGCTGGAGCCTGGCCAGGCTCTCATGAGCGCACACAGCCTGTCCCAAGCCCTGTGCCCACACATCAAAGCCCGCGGTTCCCCCGTTCCCGGGGGAGGGAAGAGAGCAGCAGGGACGCTGCTGGTCCCTTGGCTGCAGCCCAGAGCAGGCTGGGCGAGGGGAAGGGGCAGTGACAGACTTCACCAGATGGGCCCGAAGGAGAGAGGGCTGTGAGGAGGAGGGAGCCTGTGCTGCCCAGCAGGAGCCTTTGGGCTCACCCCTCTCCCGCGGCACTGCAGGCAGCAAACGTGGGCACAGACAGACCCTCTGCCTGCACCTTCGCCTCCCAGCTTTCTCTGCCCCATCTCAACCACGGCAGTTTTGGGAAGGACCCATGGAATGACGCTCTTTTCCAGCCTGTCTCCTGGTGTTTCAGCCCCTTGCCAAGTCTCTTCTTGTACCCAGGGACTCCTTGGGAGGGAGAAGGAGGAGCTCGGGCAGAGCAGAAGCAGCAAGGGGGCCAAGCAGGCAGCCCTCGCTGTGTCCCAGTTCTGGCTGTACAACACCACCCGCCAGTGCTGGGTTTGCTGCCAGCTGCGTGTGCCCAGCACAAGCCAAGCACAAGGGGCTGCCAACAGCCCTGCGAGGCTGGCACTCCTGCCTGATTTGTAATGAGCTTATCGGGGCCGAGTAAGCTCATTTCACAGACAACCCCAATTTAATACACATGGAAAGCAAGGTCTCCTCTAGCAACAGGATCCGAGCTCACGCAAGGACATCAGAGCAAGCCAGCCAGGAACAGACTCCAAGTCTCCAAACTTGCACTCAGTGCCTAATTCAGATTTTACGCCCAAACAAGCTCAAGAAATTCAGAGTACTGTTCCCACAGGGAAAATGTAAAACTGCCCCAGGGGAATTGGCTGCAGGACTGTCACTGCATGAGCAGAGCTCCCAGAACAGACTCCTGGGGGTGTCTGACCTGGATAGCCCAAAGTCCTTCAGCAACTGGCACTGAGCCACAGCACCCAACCCTTCCCTCCTGTTAAATGTGTGCAGCACTCAGAGGCATTGCTGGGATAAAATTTGTCCCTGCATCAGAAGATGTCCCTCAAAAGCACAGTCCTGCTCAGTGCCTGACCCAAGTCATTATCAAGTCATGGATTTTAAGATGTCTAAGGAGGCTCAGTGTTCCCTCTGGGTCAGAGCATCCATGGTACTGTGACACTGACAGACAGATGTGCCTTCTCTGTGTAACCAAGGGGCTCCTGCCAGCCACACAGGCAGCTGCCCTCAAGGGTCGTGCTCCTGACACCCTCTCCTCCATCCTGCTTAGGGAACAGCTGGATAAAACCATTTAGCCTGGAGCTAAGCCACTGCAGTGCATCAGCTAAGGGAAGAGTGAAAACTCTACTCCCCTATTCTTCATGGAGTGCAGGAGAAAGGCTGCAAACCATTGCAGAGCTGGTCAAAGCAGCTCCCTTCTCCTCCTGACACTGGCAGAGGACACTTGCCACCACACCACAGAAGCTGACTGCACAGTGATGAGAAGTCATACTATCTCACAACTGAATTCCAGCCTTCTCCTGCAACCAGCCAGCACCAAGCAAAGGACAAAGCCAAAGGGGGAATTGCCGCAGCTCCTCCTGCATACACTTGGGATATCCTGCCTGGCTGGGAATAAGGGTTTCCAGGGCAGAAGTCCAAGAGAAACTCTGGGGCAGCACTCAAGAAAGAGCATGTACTTTCTGTTTGTGAAAAGCATGTTTAGACTGAAGGCTATATCCAAGATCACAACTGCCTCCCTACCGGCAAAGGAGCTCTTCCCACATAATCCAGGCTCTCCCCATTGTAGTGCAGACTGTGCAGGGGGTCAGTGTAGGACCTTGGGGCACAAACTCAGCAAAGATATTAGAAAGGGGAAGCAGCTTGTCAGTAATTCCCCCCAGTGTTGTGCCTACTTTGTAGACAAGATGAGTGACAAGGTGTGTGGAGAAGGTGTTTGGAAAGGACACATATAATTTCTCTAGAGATTAAAGGCTGATATCTAGTCCAGATGCCTCCATTAAAATTGCTTGTAAATCTGAAGATGGCAAAGAGAGCAGCTAGAAAACCGTTTCAAGGGATGGACTTTTCCAGTGACAGACTTGTACAATTCAGTTTGTCATGTTAAAAAGAAAAAGCAATGACTTGATTTCTTAGTTCTTTAAGGCAGTAATCCATCTGGCACTAGAGACCCTCTAATCCAGAACAGAAACACATAATAGGAACCAACACATCCGAGTCAAAGCCAGACAAATTCAACTGAGGAATAAGGATTGTGCTTTTAACACCGTAGGTGATTAACCACAGGAACAATCTAACAAGGAAAGTGGCAATATCTGTAGTGGAGACAGTCAAACTCATGTCATTGGGCTCAACACATATGTACTGCATCTGTGCTAGGGAAGAAATCCAACGATCTAATGATTTCTTCCGGCCTTAAAATCTGCAATTTTGCTACCAACTTCTCTAACACTCTGAACTAAACCTGTGTTAAGAAAACAAATGACCAACATTCATGTGCTGCAGCTCTTATGTAAAAATGATTAGAGACGTAACATCTCAGATCCTACAGCAGTTAAAAACCTGAAAGCATTGACATAATAGTCCCTGTGCCGCACTGCCCTTTGGCAACCAGAGACACCACTATGTTGCCACCACAACCACAAGTACTTATCCCTCCAGCAAGTTCCTCTGTGGGCACAACTTGCCACTGAACCCACTGGCAGTGCTCTCGGTAACTACATACACTGCAGAGCAGAGCTGCTCTTCATCATGGGGTTAAACCCAAGCAAAGTGCACTTGAGATAACTCCCTGGGAGCAAAGTATTGCCGGAGCCCGTGCATCAGCACAAGGGAGCACAGGGCAAGCTCCAAGGACGTTACTTCCACCCACACCTATCCTGAGCCAACTAGTGAGCACATAAACTTGTTCAGCTTGAATAAAAGAAACCTGTGCTCAGGGGAGTCAGATCAGAGGCAACAGTCAGGCTCTGCTTTGGGCTTACAGTGAGGAAAATGATGCATTTGCTAAGGGCTGGTATCACACTGGTCTATAAGGAATGGGGTTTTTGTTGCTTAATCATTACTACTTGTGTTAGGTTTCCTTTGAATAGTTCTATCACACTGTACTGAAATGAGAACCCACCAGAAGAACTATTGATTTTTTCCTGAATAGAGATGAGTCTACACAAGTATATTCCTACTCCTTCCCCCAGGCTCTCTCTAACATTATTCTATCATCTGTCCTGCAGTTTGTTGCAAACTCACCCACTTATGAATTAGCCAGGAACAGAATAGAAACCAGAACATTTTTTCTTTTATCTACCATAAAACTTTTCCTTCCATATTCACCTAAATAACCTGTGAAGATTTGGAGAAAGCTTTCCAACAAAATCTACCTTTGGACTGAAATTGGGCAGGAGCAGCTCTGGGGCAGAATTTTATTATAATGCCATGGAAGCAGACAGAGGCTGGTCAGTTGCTTCAGGGGGAAGGCAAGCCTGTGTGTGAGGAGCTCTGGGGCATAGTTTGCAGGAGGGATCAGGACAGTTTTTGCTGGTGGGATGGGAGAAAGTAGAGGTTTTCCCAGTGCTAACAGGTAACACTGTTGTCTCTTTAAAACAAAGGAAGGTGGAAGTGTAATCGACAAGAACAAATGCTGCGTGAAGCTCTGCCTCCCTCCCATAGTGCTGAGCATGCTCTCTCCTTGAGGACCCCACCACAAACACTACTCAAAGGGCTTTTTAAGCTCGGCCAGCTGAGACCACTATAGTCTCTGGAGGGCTGTAGTTTAATCCTCCCAGCTCATAACCCATCGACCGGCACAGTGTTTCAGCCAGATGGAAAACTCGCTGGGCACACATCAGGCAAGAGACCTCTGCTATCCATCAACTCATCATGCACTTAATGGATCCCCCAGAACTGTGCCAAGGCACAGTGTGTTCCTACAGGTGTCAAGAGCTGGGAGGATGCCCACGAGACAATGGGAAAGGTGCAGACACTACCCAGTCCCTGTTCCCATCTTCAAGACCTCCTGAGCCATGATCCCAACAATCAGACACAACACCTTTATACTTATAGGCAGGTGGTTTAGCAGGAGCCATCACACAGGGCTTTGACAGGTGAGCTATGGAAGATCTGCCAGAGGTAGTTTTAGGCAGTGGACACCTCCAGCTGCCTCCTTCTTCTTCTGCCCTCAGTTATATTACTGCCTGAAAGGAGCTATGGCACAAGAGCAGGACCATGATCTCCCAACTGCTCTGCTCACTGGTCTACCTGTGCTGGCTCTGACTGGGATAGGCTTAGTTTTCTTCACAGCTACTATAGGACTGTGTTTTGGATTTGTGCTGGAAACAGTACTGATAACACAGGGGTGTTTTAGCTATTGCTGAGCCGTGCTTACACAGTGTTTCTGCCTCTCACACTACCTCATTAGTGAGCAGGCTGGGGGTGCACAAGGAGCTGGGAGGGGACACAGCAGGGACAGCTGACCCCAACTGAACAGAGGGATATCCCATACCATATGGCATCATGCTCAGCTTACAAAGCTGTGGGAAGGAGGAGGAAGAGAGAGATGTTCAGAGTGGTGGCATTTGTCTTCACAAGTAACCATTAGGCATGATGGAGTCCTACATTCCTGGAGATGGCTGAACTCCCGCCTGCCTATGGGAAGCAGTGAATGAATTCCTTGTGCTTTGCTTACATGCATGGCTTTTGCTTTACCTATTGAACTGTCCTGACCTCAACCCATGAGTTTTCTTACTTTTACCTTCCAATTGTATCTCCCATCCCACCTCAGGGAGGGAGGGAGTGGGTGTGGGGGCTTGAACCTGCTGCTGGCTGGGGTTAAACCATGACACTGCCTCAGGATCAGCTCAAACCTCAGTGCTGGTTTTGCTTTGTTCTTTTTTCTTCAAATAAAGACTCAAGCATCTCCCTTTAGGTTTTAGGGAGCTCTGCAAATGCAGGTGGCACAGACAAGGCACTTGGTTATCATGCTTGTGTGGGCAGATGCTGTTTATGGCAGACCAGCAGGAGCTGGCAGCAAACTGTGGCTGTGTGGGTAATTATTACACCCTCATGACTATAATTTTCATGCAGTTATCAAAACACTTTAGATCATGTGAAATCACTCTCTCTTATGACCAGCTTCATCCCAACTGTCTTGAGTAGAGAGCTGCAGGAAGTAGCATCAAAGGCTTCCTCAACTCTCATTTATTTTCATGTCTCACAACTGTGATAACTGTAACCTCAAAACCCGTCTCAAAGCAGGTGACTCAGTTGCCCCCACAGCAGAGCCAGCCCTGGAGCAGAAGACACCACAGCCAGGAGAAGCAGCAGCACACAGCAAGGCCATGGCATAGTTGACTTTGTGCAAGACCAAGAACAGAGCAATTGGCCAGGCTGCTGCAAGTGCTCCTCACTGTACATCCCGGTTGGCACAGCCTGGCCCTTCTCACCGCAGCCGGCTCTGCTGCAGGTGTGCTGATGGGTAACTTGCCTGTGGCACCCTCAGACAACTCCCCAGGTCACTTGTGATGTAAAGAGCACAAGTAGGAGCCTCTCACCATGCCTGGCTGTTGCACCCCTCAGTGTCACACACAGGTGTTTCTGTACTGTAAATATCTTCTCCCTCTTTGGCACTGAGACAAATGCTGTAAATCCCCGTTTTGCAGACAAAGAAAACAACCTGCCCATGTCTCTCAGGCAGCCTATGGCAAGGCTGCAGGTCTGCATTGTTGTACTTGGAGAAGGCTATCAGGAAAGCCCTCCACAGCTCAGTTTCTCCTCCCCACCTGCCTCAGGACAGACTGCTCTGCCTCCTGCAGGGATGGCCTGCACAGACCTGGCAGTGGAGAAACTGGGGCTCCTGGTTCACCCCTCTGACATGTCCCTGCGCAGCAGCCAGGGCTGTGCCCACACCAGAGACCCTGCCCAAGCGCATAGTCCAAGGGACAACCCTTGATGGGTGGTGCCTGCTGTGAGGAGGCCAGCAGGAGACAAGGCACCCTTACCTGGGGAGGAAGGTACCCGAGACCTCTGCTGCAACCAAGCCAGCTGGGTGCTGCTCAGATAGAGCACAGCACACGTATGGGAGCAGGGCCCCGCAGGGACTGCACAGAGTGGTCCCCCAGGGGAAGTGAACAGACACATCCATACCCTCTGGTGCTCTCTGCCAAAAGCTCCTGCTAAGGCACATGTTTTCTGTTAACACAGTTGAGCTGTAATACACATAAGCTCTTAATGCATCAGGCTGAGTCGCTATTAACTGGTTTCAGATCTGAACCCCGTGTGCTTCAGTAACCATTAACTTGTTCCAGCTAATGATCCACATTTGTTAGCCTGCACACCGTAACCCTCTGACTGCTCCAGCTGCTGCTTCCTTCCCTACCGTAGCCCAGGCAAAAATGCAAAAGGAAAAAACCCGAGATATTGCAAAGCAAGTGCAGAAAGTGAAGAGGCCAAACCAATGCCAACCTCCCCCTGACCCCTAGCCTGCTAGAAGACACAGGAGGACACAGGGCAGGTCCTGGACACCCCACACATACTATCCCCCTTGACTGGTGAGTGCCTTGGGGCTCAGCTGCCAGGAAAGAGCCAGGGCTGTCTTGCTCGCACACAGGCTCAGGCTGCCGGAGCTTGGATTGAGGACAGCTCACCTGAAAGGCACCAAACCCATGCCATGCACCAACCTCCCACTGTACCCTACATGGCAGAGGCTTCCTTGGCTGGGGGCACATTCCCAGCCCTGCCTCACACTCAAGTCCTCTGTGCTAGATAAGGCCCTGGAAGACTGAGCTAACCAGCAGCTCCTAATCCAAGGTTAAGCCATGCCTTGCCACCTCTTCCCTGCATGCATGGGTGCTTCCTGGTCATCTGCAGCCAGGTCCCCACCTTGAGCCTGTCCAGCAGCACTGGGGACCAGCAGAAGGTGGCAATTTATTGCATTTTGTTCCCTTTGAAGCTGTCTCCTTCCGCTGGAGACTAAACCAAACTGCAGCCCAGGAGGTGTCAGTGCCCTTCACACCAAGAGCCACCTGGGACTCAGAGGCAGATCTTACATCTCGGAAGTACTGAGATGAAGTATATTTCACATCAGCTTCTCGAAGACGTTACTACACAGAGTGAATGTGCAGAAACTGAGCTGCTTGGAAGCAATACCGTGCGGGTGGACTTTTACAAGTGACCACATAAAAGCATCCAACAGCCCAATGAATGTTCCCTGCAAAAATGGTCTACCAGAGAAAAAAATAGTCCTCACATTTTGGCAAGCTCCTGTCTCAAATGGAAACGTTTTCACACTGAAACATGTCTGCAGTCTCTTCCCTGCTTCTTGGCTTTGAGCTCTAGCATTTTATACAAAAACTGAGGCTCTAGCTGGCAGCATTGGCTTTGGAGGAGCTGGATGGCACAGGCCACCTTGCTGTTGTGACTGTATCTCGGAGTGTCAGGCTTCCCTGGGGGAAGTGTCCAGGCATTCCATTTTGGGGGCTATTCTGAGCTTTGTACTGGTACTATATAAAGCAGAAGATCCCTAGTTTGTACTCCTTACCCCTAAGACACTGACAAGAAGAAAGCAGGAATTAATTCCCAGCACACCCTCTGCATCACCTCACTGGGCTTGGAGGGACAGTGACTGAAGGCAGGATAAGTCCTCACCTACCTGTCTTTAAGAAGAAGGTCTGCAAGAGCTGGACACTTTTGGGAACCCACAGAGAGGGCTGAGCAATGCCCTGTAGGGCGATTTATGCCTAATCTCTACCCCTTACATGTGCCTTTTACAGGAACCCCTTTGATTGTAACAATGGGAGCGAAGCAGACCTATTTGTGCAGTGAAAAGGGAAGAAGCCCCCTCGTTGGGCAGCTTCCCTACACCCGGCTCCCTTTTGTTTCTGCTCCTGCCTGAGCCCCAGGGCGGGAGGGTTTTCAACTGTGTTGACTAAGATAATTTGGCACTTCTCAAAAGGAAATTTGCTACAAAGGGCGAAGTACCTCCCTGCGCACAAAGAGCCCCTTTCAGAGCGGAAGGATGCTTCAGTGCACGTTTTGTACCCACAAATCCGACCTCCGCCAAGGACAAAGCCAGGGACAAGAACGCTTAATTGCTGAAGAAATGAAAAGGTAAAAAGCACATCCGCAGGCAAAATGACTCTGCTACTGACACAGCCGCGGGTCCTGGCCGAGCAGGTCCGGGTGACCCACGCAGGGCTGGCACGCACGGGTGGCAACACACGCTGGAGACACACAGCACGGAGAGACGGCCCCGGGGAAAGCACACGGGGGGCTCCGAACACCCGTGGTCTCCCCAGGCAGCATGCGTAGGCTACATTAGGGCTCCCAAATAACAGGGCTCCCCCAGCTTACAATCTCCTGACAAATTCCACTCAAGACCTGTTGATATTTCCATTTAATGCTTTTTACCTAGTACAGCCACTCCACGTCACCTTGGAGCTCCTTTACTCTGCACTTGCTGGTATCTTCAGTCAGGAATCTTGTCACTGCTATACATTTACTTTCTAAGCACTCCTCTGCTCTCAGGCTCCCTATACACAGGACAGGTGGATTTAAATCAAGACTGCTACCGATGGCTTTTAATCAGCAAGGAAAACATCTTGGTGGAGACCTTCAGTTTTGAGCATAGTTTCCCATTGCCACTCTGGCTGCCTGAGGTAATCAGTAAATAATACACAGTTGTTGCTGGTTTCCTTCTCTCTCAGGAGGCAGGAGCCTCTCATACCAGGTGCTTTACAAACCCACTGATTTGCAGCCAGCTACAGACCTATGGTATTCCTTTGTTGCTTTCTATTATCACATATCACAGACACCAGATTTGCTTTGCTTTAAGACTCAGACCAGAGGAACTCCAACGGTGAGCTCCAGCCTGGAGTCTCACCCTGCCTGCCCCTGTCCCAGCCCTGCAGTGACAACCCAGGGTGCCTCAGGTTGCTTGCTGCCCTTGCTCTTGGAGCAGTTCCCTCCCGCCACTGAGCCCACAGTCACTGGGCTGGCCAGCTCGGACCCTCTATAGCATTCTGCCGCCTTCCTCTGCTGTGCCCCATCACCACTGGGATGCTCACTCCTAACACCCCCACCGCTGTTATTGCCAGTACTATTATTTCTATGCATATGTATTGAAGTGGTTGTATGGGTTGACACAGATCTAGTAACTTCTACTGTTTACATTTCTAGTATGTTAGAATGTTGGCTATTTTCTATTTACTAAAAGAGTACTGGAGCAGACTGGTATCAGTTGGAAAGAACCCAAATATTTATTAATGATGCTCAAAGCCAATATTTTGAAGTCCAGCAAGCTTATCAAAACATATTTTGCATTTAAACCCCCTGACTTAAAAAATAAACAGACTGTTAAGCAATGTGATGAGCTATCTCTCATCTCCACAAGGGACACAAGCTTTACCAAGTATTCAGTTACCCAAATCTGAAGAGTCACTGGCATGAGTCAGTGCTTGGACCTGCACATTACTGCCTACATCAGTGTGGTGCATCTCACCCACAAAAGTGCTTCTAAAACCCCTGCTGTGCACCTGCCTCCTGCTTCAGAGCCCACCTGCCTTCCCTAGCAGCACGAAAAAGCCTCCAAATGAGCAGGCATCTTCTGTTGTTAGATTTAAGTCACAGTTTGGAAAGAAAGCTTTTCAAATTCCAGTCAATTGGGCTGAAGAATTAGAAAACATTCTCTCTACATCTGTTGCTTATGCTGGGTTCGGTGTAACTCAGGCAAAGCTTTTCTACACAGTATGAAGGCTGAGAAAATGTAAATGCAAATGCTGCCTCCTTTGGTAATTAATGACTGGAATCAGTGGATCTTGACTGAGGCACAGGACTTTAGGACATACCGATAAGGCTATCTCCCAAAGGTAAAGGACGTGTTCTCTCCATCCTTCCTGAAATTAGAAGACTTCCAAACACCAACATTTACTGAAAACTTGAATGGATTTAATTTTTCTAAATTATTTTAGTATAGAAGTGCAACTCTGAGGCTCAGCACAAATTATGAAAGTTCCCATTCACTTCTAAACCAACGGAAACGTTTACTTTGTATAAAGACGCTAAAATAAAATAAGGCCAAGTTTTGCAACTGTTTAATGGGTTTGATTGTCTATCTGCTCTGTCATTTCTATTTTTCTCCTCCTGGCCCCCTTCATTCTACCCACATCTGTAGGGCATTACCCATAGTGTAACCAATACTCCAGCTGTGGCTGCCCTGCTGCCATAGAGACAGGACGTATCAGCGCTGCAACTGGAACCATCTGTGCCTATGACCCAAAATCACTCTGGATTTTTTTCTAACCACCATACTGCTGCACTTCTGCTCCCTGCTCTAGTTCAAACACCAGGCATATCTGCTCCAGGTTCTCCCCCACAGGCACCAGAAACAGAGGATTTCCTCCCAACACAGTCAGAAGACGCATGCCAAAACCTATTGCTTTCTCCCTGCTGTGCAGAGTGTGAAGCTGGTACCCAGAGAGATACAAGGTGCACTCAGGAGCACCAACAAAAGAATCAAAGGAATGTAACTCTCACGGGTTGAGATAAAAACAGCCCAATAACTAAAGTATAACACAAAACCATTACTGCTACCACCAATACTAATAATGGTAAGGGAAATAACAAGGGAAGAGAATACAATACCACCTGTTGATACCCAGCCCAACTGAGCAGTGAACTAGCCCTTCCAGGTAACTCCCAGTTACATCCTGGGCATGATGTGCTATGATATGGAATACCCCTTTGGCTGGTTTGGGTCAGGTGTCCTGTCTTTGCTTCTTCCCAGCTTCCCCTCCTCCCTGGCAGAGCATGAGACTGAGAAAGTCCTTGGTCAGACTAAATGTTATCGAGCAACAACTGAAAACATCGGTGTTATCAGTGCTGTTCCCAGGCTGAAAGTCAAAACCACAGCACTGCACCAGCTACTAAGAAGGAGAAAAAAATTACTGCTACTGCTGAACCCAGGGCAGTATTCACCCATTCTATACCATTCACATCATGCTCACATCCCACATTTTTCAATATACCATTCCCCTGAGGAATCCATTCTTCATCTTCCTCCTCACCTCCACCCTCAAACCTCTGCCTATAGACTTCTTGTATGTTTGTATTTCTGCAAGAAGCAAAAGTCCTGGGGACAGAGGCTGTGCTGTGAGTGCCGTATGTGATCTTTGCCTGGCCACACAACGCTCCCTATTCACAGCCACTCACAAACTGGGACTGACAGCAGCTTGCCCTGCTTCCCGATGTATTTCAGACGTCAGATAAAAAGGAGTCTGAGATTGTGCTGCAGGGTCCCGTGGTGGGAACCTGCACAGCTTCCTAATATGCACTTTGTCTTTGTCCTATGCCCCTCCTCTGCCACAGGGCTGCAATATTTTCCTGGATTTCCACCTTAAATCCCTACTCCTTCTGCAGCTGGAGGCTGAGCACACTCTGCCTGGCATTTACCTGATGAGTGAACCAGCAACTATGTCTGTGCTTGAAGTCTTAAAAGCAAAGTATAGCACCAGCACCCCTAAGACAAGCACCGTGGTTTGGCATAACTAGCAGTAAGGTATACTGTCATTGCCCAGCACCTCCTCTGCCAGTGTCAAGAACACTGCAGATCAAACCTGCTGCTCCCCACACTGCTGTGTATCACCAGCAAGGGCTAAGCTTCTCTTACTCCATTCTGCTCTACCTCCTCTTATCACCACTTTTCCCTCTTAGCCCTTTCACCTACTTCTAGCAGTAGCATTTTTCAAAACCGTATTTTTTAAACACAGCTCTGCTGCCTGAGACACTTTTTCTCCAGAGAACAGTGTCAAGATGTAAATAACTTGCTTTAACTGTTCAGCTGTCTGTCTTTCTTATCCAAACCCTTCTTCCTGCCCTCCTGGTAGTTTGCTTCTTCCCCATCCCCTTCCTGTCATTCCCATCAGCTCCAGCCAGTTGGTTCTCGGTCCCTCACTTCCCGCTGAAGTTTCCCCTTCCACACGATGTCAGTGCCGGCCGGATCCGGCTCTCAAAGGGGCTAGATGTGCAGCCCCAGGACCTCCTCCCCAGCCCGGGGGGGTCCCGAGGCCGCCTGCCCAGGATGCCGGACGGGGCGCAGGCTGCGGGGACGAGAACAGGGCACGACCACTCTGGAATCTGCCCCTGGGTCGTCTCAGCGGGAAGGGGAGACGGCGGCTGAAATCCGTCACGTCTTCTTTTTGTAGTAGCGGAGTTTTGGAGTTCCTGGCAAGCCACCAACGCCACTGATGCTGCCGCAGGTCGGGTTGCGGCTGGACCCCGCTCTGCTCCGGGGGATGTTGCCCCCTGGAGGCAACGGATCCTCCCGAGCGCTGTGTCTCGGAGCTCGGCCCCCACCTCAAAGCACCTAAACCAGCCCCTTTCCTGCAGCCTCAGTGCAGACCTGGGGCTACCCGACAAACCCGGGGGCCGCGAAAAGGCTCTGCTCCTCAGCGAGGGAAATGCCAGCCCAGCAGAGGGGAGGCACGAAGCCCTGCTTCCCCTCGCGGCTTCTCCTGCTGCTGTTTTTCCACCCGGGGCTCCGGGCGGCCTGGCCGCGGGACACGTGTTGGATGCTCCCTTCGGAGATGCACAACCGGCCCCGAAAGAGCCCCGATGACCGCCCTGCGGGGCCGCTTCCCCCCTCCGCCGTCCGGGCACGGGTAGGGCTGCGGAGGGCTCGGCCCTTAACCTCCCCGGCTCTCCATCCTTCCCCAAAGGCGCCTTACCTCAGCCAGCTTGGAGCTCCTCTCCTTCGGGCTGTTGCTGCGTTGCTTCCTCACGGGCAGCCCTCTCACCGCAGCCAGGAAAGTTGTCAGGAAGACGAAGCCGAGAATGAGCACGACTTTCCCTCTAATCAGCGGCATCTCTCCCTCCCTCTCGCCCCTCCTCGCCCGCCCAGGGCAGGCGGCCCGGCAGCACGCCCTCCCGCAAGGCTGCAAGCCCCGTTCTTCCTTGCTCGGGAAAGCAAGAGAAGAAGGGAAAACTCAGAAAAACATTAACACATATGAACTATCGCCGCAGGGAAGGGCAGCCCCGGCGGGTGCGGACGGGGCAGGGTCCCCCGGGCAGGGCCGCTCCGCTCCCTGTGATCTCACTTGCAGATTGCAGAGCACGTTTCAGTGTCGCTGCTTCCCCGGGCTCGCCCGCCGGTGCCACTGATGCTGAAGGATAACTCTGAAAAGCTTCACAAGTGTGTGCGGAGAGGGAGGGGGGAGAAGAGGGCTTCTCCTCCCCACCCCCCTTCCTAATCCCTTCGGCAATCTGATTTCTTTTCCTCCTCTTCTCCTCCCCCCGCCAAGTCACTCCCCGGGGCTGCCGCGGCTCTTCAGTCACCGCCGGGCGGGCGGGCCGCGGCCGCTCGCAGGCAGAGGCTCGTTCTCGCAAGGACCGCGGTCAAGCCCCTCCAGGGCGAGCGGCGCAGCAGCCGGTCCTGACGCGCCCCTGCCCCGCTCGGGGGCTGTCGGCGCTGCCAGACCTCCCCCCGCTCCCTCCGGGCGCTGCCCCCTCCGGGCGCCGCCGGCCGCTCCTCCCCTCCCGGCAGCCGCATGGCTCCGGCGGCCCCTACCCATCACCCCTGCCCGGCGGTACCCCGCGGGGAGCTGCCTCTCCGGTGGGGCCGGCCCGGCCCGGCCCGCGGCTCTTTGTTCCGCTGCCGGGCGGCGGCTCGCCTCGGCGGCGCCGGCCTCTGCGCAAGCCCCGCGGCACCGGGGGACTCGCCCC
>JBCJKH010058600.1:0-21128 GCA_039877255.1 Loriculus beryllinus
CTGCTGGTCTTCTCCAGAAGGGGGACGTTGTGTTGGGAAGGGGGACTGAGAAACCTGACCTAGTGTGGGGCCTGAGCAGGGGGTTGGGGCAGCCTCAAAAGAGCAGTTAAGAGTCTCCCACCTTAAGTGTCTTAAACCAGTTCAGACTCTCAGTTGCTGCTGGTTTCTTTTATAAGTATTTGTAGTACATAACAACTGCTGTCAGAGGGAAGACCCTGGTTTTGCAGGGAGGGGGTTCCTGGCAGCACCGACTGACTGTGTTTCACCTCGTGGACTCATACTCTGTGTGCTGGCCAGCCCACCATGTCTGTCTGCTGTCACATCATCCAGGCCGGGCACTGCCATTCCTGCAGTCCCAGCCTGCTCCTGCCGTGGGCATTGGGGTGTAAATACCTCTCTGCATACCCAGCAGCCATGGATGGTACAGTGAAGAGCTGTGTTGTGGTTCTAGGAAAGGTAAGACTGCAAATGCTTTCAGAGACATCATGAATAATCCAACAATTTCATGTGCCTGTGACTGCTGTTTGATGAAAGGAGACTAACACGGAGCTCCCCTGGGCCACCAGCCTGGGGGTCTGGTGTTATGTACCTGCCACCTGAACCCAATGTGTTTCCAGGTGCCCTTTCCACAAAGCAAGCAGGTTTTACTTGGTCCCCAATGCTTACAAGGCAAGGGTCCCTGAAAAGTTCTCTGGTGCATTCCAGTGGCCAAGTTTGGCTCCAGGTTACTTATATCCTGACAAATTTTCCACCTTATTCTTAAAGATGCCCATCAGTGGAGGCTGCATTACTTATCCATGCAATCTACTCCAGTTTTTCCTAGCATCCTATCTTTCTTGCTGCTTACTAAGCCTGTTATTTCCAGTCCTATGCATTATGGTTTACTGTGCCCCCTCCATATATTTCATTTTGAACTTCATGCCTGTTTATTGAGTATCCTTCAGAGTTAAGATTATTATCCTCTGAACATGTGAGGTCTTTGCATTTTCTATTTCAGATATTCAACTCCTAACACAACATTAGGGAAACTTACTGTTGAAGAAATTACTTTTATCTATTTTGCTGTAAGTAATTGAGTCACCTTGAGATGTTTTCATTGTGCTATGTTTCCCAAGCTGGGAAAATTCTGTGCTTAGATAAAGGGAAAATGCTTTCCCTCAAGTTCTCATTTTGTATCTAGTGTCTCTAGAGCTAATCAGGTTCCATTAAGAAATTACATGATGTCTGAGTTTCAGAATCCCCTGGTGCAAATCTGCGGGTATCTTCTGTGCATCACTAAAACACATACAGGAACTTTCTGTTTGAAAGTGGATGGAGATCAGAACTACATTTGCTATATCCTCAGAGGGTGTGCTACCATCAGATCAGCAGGCCAGCTACTAAAGCAAGGAATTTCTTGCTCCTGCATGGAAGCTGTGCTGTGGTATTCAGCAAAGCACAGCTTTGCAGCACAGTGAAACAAATCTTTCCTGGTAGGAGAATGCCATGGCCTCAGCCCCAAGCCCGGTACTGTTTCTTAGTCTGGCAGTTGTGTTTTCAGTGCAAATGACCATAAGCAGTCACTGGACATCACCCTTGTGTTTGCTGTTACTCTTGGGAAACCTGCTTACCCACACACAGGGTTTGAATCCGTTTTGCAGGTGGCCTGGGGTTGTGGCTCCCGATTATTTTTCTTATTGATACACACAGGGGTTGTGCAATTGCTCCCTTCACCTTGACTGGAAGGATGCTCCTCAGCAGAGTCATTGACTTCAGTAAGGCCTGAGAGCAGCCCTAGCTCAGAGTCATAAGCATGATTCAGTGCTTCAGGGCTTAGAAGTGCCTGTCAGTACCTTACTGAATCAACACCATAATTTGTTTTTGATGCTGAAATATTTATAGTTCAGGACAGAAGGAAAGGAATCTTTATGCACTTTTAAACCAGCCTCTTCTAAATACTGGCCACTAATAGAGAACTGTGATTGCTGAGAAAATCAATTGTATGTGGCTTTATGAAAGGAAATATGTTATGATAAATGCTGTATATAAGTATATTATGATAAGTACTGTATATATTATGTTAATGCTGTATTTAATACAAGCATAGCTTCTACTTCTTTGATGATTCTAATTGCAGGGATAAAAGTGTCACACGCATCTACAAATCCATGGCTTGTATAAAATATATGCAAAGATGATATTTCAGGATAGTGCTCCCGGGTAGGATCTGGCAATATGTATCTCCTATTGCCCAAATGCCCTTTAACCTGATTTTACGTGTTATCTACATACCTTTCACTGTAATGGAGTAAGTGGAACTGGGGCTTGTAAAGAAGAAAACCTGTGATGCTTAAATATGCATCTACTAGCCCTAAGGCATTGGTCTTGCAACTTCCAGGGAAGCTGGGCTGGTGCTGTGTCCAAGAGTCACCAGTTTGTCCACCAGCTCCAGTATGTCACCGTGCAGCCGTAGTCCATGATATATTCCTGAAATGTGCAATAGTAAGCAGTTGGATGGGTAACAGAGATTCCTGTAAGAACCAGTATAATGGTACGGTGACATGTGCAAGGCCTGGAGAAATATCATTTGAATACGCAGGGATGTATTTTGTAGCACAAGCTCTTTCCTATTCATATTCCACTACTGCTTCCAGAAAAGAGTTCTCAGTGGTGTGAATGCAAGATAAAGCAGGGAGAGATGGTTTCTGATGTCTTAACCTGCTGGGACACACTTGTGACTTTAAGCAGGCCTAGAAGGAAAGACAGGAAAAAGAGCTGACTCGCCATTAGCATTGGTGAGAGCTCTGCAGGCCAGAGCACTAAGAACTGCCCTGCTTTGTGCATGTGTGAACAGATCCAGTAGATCTTCACCTACCTTCATTGGTAAAGCAGCAGTTTCCACTAAAACCGTTGGGATTAGCAAGGATTTAGAGGATTGAAAGAAGTAAAACATGTTCCCCCATGCTCCCAGGTTTCTACATCCTTCCTCATCTGCATGACAGCAAGACCTGCCAAGTGGTCATGTACACAGGGCTGACTAAACGAGAAGGTGCAGATCCTGTCATTCACTAGGTTTGCCTCTCTAAAAAGTCACATCAAGAGTTCTTGTAGAGCTTTCTACATTTGCATAATGGAAAACTTTCTTCGTGACAAAAATAATCACCCTAACTAGTGCACAAATGGCTCTTTTCAGGCTTGCAGCTGTGGCTCATTGGCAGCTGGCAGAGCTTTCATCACTGATTAGAGCACTGGAATACCTTCCTTGCATGCCCTTCTATTGCAAGCCAGGTAAGTAGCATGTAAGTTGGAAAACTGCACACGAGCACTTGGCTATAGTGAATTTGCCCTTATTATTCCACTTGTTAACTGTCAACTCATGTACATTTATGTGATACCACAAAATTCTCATGTTGTTTGCAGGGTTACATAAGGATATATCAGATGCTGAGCCTGATCTCATAAATTGTCTTCTCAGAGCTATCAGATATCAGGACAGTTTTATTACTGAGCTCAAACACATTCCAATCTAACAAATTAGCATATCATAAGTTATCATCCTATCACCCAATTAACAAAACCCATACAGATAAAATAGAATTACTGCTCTCTCATCCTTCATCATCTGTCAGAATTCTTGTGTTTTTAATGAACCTCAGCCTCTTCCACTTATATTAATGCCTTTAGTGTATTGGTAAAATCAAAACCTTAATGAATAGGTAGCATGTTAAACAAAACATGGTTCTAATGGTGAAAACTGTAAAGATCAGGATTTTTTTATCCTTATCCCAGAGACAACTGCGAGGAAATCACTTGAATTATGTTGAGATAGCTTTTCTACTTTGGGGCATGCTTTGATGTGCTCTGTTAACATCAGGCAGCAATGTGAAGGTCTCTTTTTTATTTAGTGAGTCAGGTCATGGTTTTCTCATTTTTAGGTTTTGCAAAAGATTACTTAGGTTGCAGAGGATTTTGCTAGTTTTGTGCTAAGGAGCAACACAGATGGGGCACAGAGATCATGAAGAAAAGCCAATATGAGCCATTCATATTCAAAATTGAGGAAAAGCAAGTAGGAGTCAGCTGGGCAAGGCTCCAGACGGATGGTGTGACTGAAATGACACTTCAGCTGTGCTCACTTAGATAACTTGCTCTATGTCCAGAACACTTTCAGGCTCAGCCGCTATGCAGCTGGGTGGATATAAGGTAGATTGCCGTAATAGCTAGTGGCAAAGTCTGACACTGTTTCATACTCAGATATACAGAACATACGCTTCCTTATAGCAGCCTTCCAGTACCTGAAGGGGGCTTACAAGAATGCAGGAGAGGAACTTCTTACAAGGGCATGTAGTGACAGGACAAGGAGGAATGGCTTCAAACTGAAAGAAGGTAGATTTAGATTAGCTACTAGGAAGAAATTCTTTACTGTGAGAGTGGTAAGGCACTGGAAAAAGTTGCCCAGAGAAGCTGTGGCTGCCCCATCCCTGGAAATGTTCAAGGCCAGGTTGGATGGGGTTTGGAGCAACCTGGTCTAGTGGAAGGTGTGGGGTTGGAACTAGGTAATCTTTAAGGTCCCTTCCAACCCAAACCATTCTGTGATTTTATGATTCTATGGTACAGAAGGCAAGATATGGGCACAAGGGGAAAAGTAGTGGTGACTGAACCATCAGAACTTTGTAAACTGCACTTTGCTGCTCGAAAGTCAACCCAAAACCAAGAAGTTACATCAAAACCTGGCTTGCCACTGGAGATCTGCATCATACAAACTTGCCAGCAGCCATGGAGAGAAGCACACGGTTTCTCAGTGCCCACTAGATGGCAAAGCAAGGTGATGTGTTTAGAGTGCTAAAGTACCTGAGCTGGTGTGACACAGAGCTTGGGCATGATGATATCAGAGCAGCAGATGCTGTGACTTAGTGATCAGCACTGCTCATCCCTCTGGGATATTGGACCAGGGCTTCTCTGCCTCCTGCAGTCAGAGGATTTAAATATTAATGACACTAATTTTCCTAGAAATTGGCGTGTAGTAGCGGTATTTGCTTGGATTTGGCTGTACTTGGCTAGCTATCAATTCAACAAATACTAAGATAAAATGGTTTCTCTTATAGCTTATGTAAAGCAGGGAGAAATAGTTTGTAACAAACGATGGAGGAAAACTCACCAGTTCATACAGTCCATCTGACTTGAAGCAGGAGTTTTAAAATAAGAATCAAAGCTTCCAGAGTGGAACTTGACTTCTGTTTGGAGTTCACAGCAGTATTAAGTTGTAGTGTCTGGAAATAGGATCTGTAATTGTACTCAACTCTAACCATTCTGAATTTTGTCTCCTCAATTTTTGTGTTAAGCTTTAGCTTTAGGTGCTCAAATACTACAATGATGAATCTGTAAAATGCATTAATTGGTACCTAAATAGTTTGAAGCAGCATCTGCTTCTTGTGTGAATACACGATCTGCAACAGAGTTTTTCCCTTAAAAATATAATGCTGCAGTTAGTAAACCTAACAGCGTGGCTGTTGTGGGTTAGGGCAAATAAATACCCTCTTACCATTAAAGATTTTGTATTTTTTACCCAAGACAAATATTGAATATGAAAATGATCCAAGTGCTTCACAGAAGGTGATTCCTTTAGGGTGTGGTTGTATGTTAGAAGTTTCTTAATAATTAAAAACATTGTTTTGCACTTGTTTGTGCATTTGGAGGGGAAAATGCTGGTTTATAGCAACTAAAGTCACAAAAGGTGTAAGAGTTATGATGGTTTTGGGTTTGGCCCAGGGTTTAATACCTCTCAGTTTCACATTTCTAGCTGGAGATGTGATTTTTGCTATCAGAGTCAGCCGACCCAGGACTCACCCCCTGAGACGTTTGCACACGCAGCCTCCCTTGCCTCCAGACCAACAGCCACACAGCTTGTGGGCCTGAGTGAAAACGCGGTTTTCTCTTTTTCGCTGGGTTACTTCTCAGCCAGGACTGAGCTGAGCCAAGGCCTGAGCAGCACCAGCACTGGGAAGTGTGGTGTGAGCAGCAGTGGGCAGGGGGAGAAGACAGAGAGACACATCGGGAAATGGCAGTGGCTTAGCATGGTGCAGGATAGGTCTTCACTTCCAGCTCAGGCTGGCCCACCGCCTGGCTGTGCTCCTTCCAGAGCCCATTGGAGGAAAAGGGGCTTCCCCAGAGGCAGGCTTACCCTCACAGCTGGGTTTTGATGTGCTGGCTTTCCATCAGGAGGAGCAGCTCTCTTAATAGGGGCAATCTCCTGACTACCCTAACAGTATTCTCAATTTTTCATTGTGTGGACATCTTGTCAGAGATTTTCTCCTTCCCTCCACAGTTGCACAAATAATTTCCTTCTCCAGGCACGATCCAGCAGTGCGCTGTATCCAGCTGAAACGACAAGGGGAAATTCAGACACAATACAATAAAGCAACTGGAATTTGTTTGTCATAAACCCCAAGGGCATGTTCTCATTTATGTTCTTTCATGTTTGCATTACACCCCTCTAAACTGCCAGAGATCAGAGTCTGCTTCCAGTGTCTCTGGATCACTGCTTGGTTTGACAGGGAGGAAACTTTTCAGCCAGGTCTTGGAACAGAGGGTGTTCCTCCACACAACAGCTATTAATCCTACCCTTGTGGGTGAGATACTGGCTTCATTCACTGACCAAAATCAGTTTGTTAAGAGGAGGGCAAGGATGCGAGGAGAGAGTATTTCTCACCTGGCAAACAGCAAACAGAAGAGGTGTTCTGCAGCAGCAGTCAAAGCCACCAGTAGGAGATATAGGAAACATCCCCTGCTGGTCAATACCACTTCCCATGGAGCCCTCAGGTAGCTGTTTAGTTTAGTGTTTCTTTTATGCCATCACACAAATACAAATACTTGGCCAAGCCAATGCTTTTTTTGGCATGACAGAGTCCTAGCACACAGCTCATGCTGGCCTATGCTGTCTGCTGCAACATAACAAAGAACCAAAGCTTCCTAGAAACAACCACCACCACAGCAGCCACCACAGTGATCTGGGTGCTACCAGCATTTAAGCATTCAGCTTCTGCATAATTATCTCTAGAGAGCAGAAGTTACAAACCCCTCCATCTTTTTTAAGCATTCCCTGACTAAGCCCATGTAGGAAGAACCTGTTGTTCCAATTATTCCATATCCCATGGGTACGAAAGTGTTTATTCCTGTAGGTCCTTCATGAATTCAAGTATCTGAAGCTCATATCTAATACTGCATCTATGTTCACTACCCTTTGGATACCAAAAGCTTAACCTACACCGAGCATTAGGTGCCTTTGTGCACTGTGACTAAGCAATTGCATCTGTTCTTGACGAATACGTACTAATTCAGGATGCAAATGTAAAATGTTTTCCTAAGATAATAAACTTGTAGTTTGAGAACAGTAAAATTCTCAATCAATAGTGTTTATATGTGGTTAGATTAATTAATAGTATTTCTGAATCAAAACCACTTAGAAAGGATTAGCAAAGACTGGTGCCATGTTAGGCAGCATGTTTGCACTCACTGTTCTTCTAGAAATGCTGATGAAATCTTTGGAAATCTGGAAATCTTTGTCTTCTTAGGTGGATCTTCTTAACACTGAATTCCTAACCAGACTTGGAAGGGAAAGAGAGTGTTTGCTTCTCTCCTCCCTGATGAATGGCTCCATTCCCTCCTTTTAGAGTTGGCTGGTTTGGAAATGCTTGTTTAAACCTCACCTTTCTCAAACTGGAGGTATTCCTTCGTTAATGTTTTGGACAGCTACATTGCACATGGTCCAAGAGAAGTCTTCCTCTTGGTCAGCAAACACCTGGCTCTGGGGGCATTTTCTCCAGGGCATGAGGGAGTGTGTCTCCTTTCTTTCTCAGCTGAACCCCTTGATAGAAGACCCAGATTTAGTGCTGCTTTCTAGAATCCTGCTGCAATCTACTTGTAACTAGATTGAGTCAAGTAGTTAGAACATTTGTTACCAGGTTTGTAGTGATAAACAGTTAAAGAGCTTAAAATTAATCCCAAAGAGAGATGTGTTGTGTCAAGTGCTTGACTGAGACTAGGGAGATAAGACTCAAATTCCTGCAAACTTTGATGTTTTGCATTTAAAGAGATAGACAGGTGAGAGAGAGAAAGACATATACACGCCTTAATACACACACACATGCATATTGAAAATATGCTGCCTCTGCCTAGTTGCAGGTATAGGACCCTGCAGCCCTGACTCTCTGTGTGTTCACACAGACCCAGCACAGGAAGCTGAGAAGTCAGATGAGACCTTTGGACTCTCACAGCAATGCAAGTATAAGCCATTGGTTAACCACCATTTTTCACTAAGGGGTGAAATGTCAGCATCTTCTTTATTATGAATCAAGCAGACAGGTCCTTAAAACTGTTGATCTTATAGGAGAGAGACATATTAGCTATGGAGCAGATTACAACAGTGGAAGCAAACACTTGCCGTTGTGAATTCTTATGAACTATATTTAGAATGTAAATCCAAGCATAATTAAACAGTACTAATGAGACAGAGGGACTTATCTTCATTTGGCATATAATTGGTGTCATTGATTTCCTTGTTCATTTTTTCCTAGTTTTAAAGCCTTCTTGTTCCAGTGAGAGTTGATGGTAAAAGTTACCCTGCAGAGAGAAAGTGTCTGGCCTAGAGCTTAAATTCAGCAGGAATCCTTTTAAGGGATGCAGCTTTCTTGATAGCATCAATAAGTGAGAGCAAAGACACCTGTGACTGTGTAGCCAACAGTCAAGCAAGGCACTCTTTCTACAGCATAGACCTGAAAAAATGCATTTCACACAGTATTACAAACACCATAAGGAGGAAGAAAAGCTCATCCCTTATTTACAGTGAGGGAAACAAAACATTGTAAGTTTTAATGGTTGTAGATATATAATCCACCACTATCAACTGAGGTTTAAATTCCTTCTCAAAATATGTTCCAATTCATTCAGGCTTGTGAAGCTTGTACAGGAACTCTTGGTGCCCTATTGTGGTGGTCATACTGCAGGAGATCAGGGTGGAAGATGGTAATGATCTTGCCCAGCCTTGGTAACTCTGAGCCCATAAACAGGAGCAGCCTGTTGCAGCTCTGCAACAGCTGATTTTCTTGCTAAGCAAAGGACAACAGGAACTTGTAGCAGCAGGGCTGGACCTTATTTGTCTGACTTTGTTATAGCCAGTAGAGAAGAGGGTGCAATGCAGCAAAGTAAAGTTTACCAAAGTCCCATTTTGCTTTCCAGATTTGGTTGGTGTCTTTGGTTGGACTTGGGCTCCTCTTCATTATGTACGACTGCCTCAAATGGATACCATTTTTAGAGGGTTTAGTCCACCTCTGTTGCTTCAAACTGCATCAAAATCAGCTGTTTCTAAATGGTGGCACAATAATGGGTATGACTGTGCATTTCAGTGCTGCCCTGCATGCCGGGGTGCTTGTGCCTACCAGCTGACGAGGTAACTCAGAAGCATCTTTAGACTTTAGACCTTGCTGTGCTTCACATCCTAGTGGGAGTGCTTGCAGTCAGCTGGAATCTGTTCTCAGTGACTGCCTGTAGAAAAAGATTCTCCAAACCCTCCTCCCTCCAAAGTGACCATGGCTAACTGAATGCCCATCTATCCACTGAGCCAAACCAGTTCAAAGAGGAGCACCACAGTGTCTGTGAGCAGGCTCTGCTGGATATGAGCAAGATGAATCCCACAAAACAGCAAATGTTTTTCATCTTGCTCCAGTAATTCAGCACAGGCTTATTCTTTTGGTTGCTGAACCCAAGACTTTGTTTTGTCCTTTTCTGGAAAGGGATTTGAACCCTTCCCTGCTAGAGACTGTTATGTAGATTAATCTGAGCGTCTGGTCTAACGTTCCTTTTGCTCAGTTTCACTGGACCATTCTGACCGTATCATCCATAGCCCTCTTTTTGAGGCTGCCTCTTTTGATCTCTCAGGACTCTGTTGCTGTTGTAGGTAAGACTTCCAGCTGTCTGTCCTTCCCCTTCATCACTGCTTAGCTGAGGTATTCGGTCAGCCCACTGGCTTACCATTCATAGTTAATAGTACTGGTTTTAACTTCATAGGGGAAAAGATCATTTTAGAAGTTGCTCTTCACCCCCAAAATATCTTCATCTGCTTATATATTTCACAGAATGTCATGTTTGCCCATGCTGCTTTTTCACATTAATAGTCCAAGTGTTCAAGCGTTTAACACTGCCTTGTGGTTGAGCAGCAATTCAAAATACCATTGGTAACCAAAAGAACTGAGAGCAGCAGCCAGTACAGCTGCTCTACTTGTGAGCAGTCCTGATCCACAATCACTTGTCCTTTGAGCCCAGCTGAAAGGAGCCTTTTTTCAAAAGCAAGATTTCTCTAAGGCTCAGCTGTGAAACAGAGGTCCTGACTGGCCACAGCTCTCACTATCAGTGGCTGAAGTCTTATCAAATTTGAAAAGAATATCACTGCCTTCTGCTGCCTTAAACATAGCTTTCAATTTATTCCTTCTTAACCACCTTAGCCTAACTGCTGGGGAGTCCCACTGACAGGATTAAACAGATGTTTTATTTCCTGCCAAAGGTGGGTGAAATAATAACCACCAGCTTTGCTTCATCGGCTGCCATGTGATCTGGAAAGGTGCCATATGCCCAGTGCTCAGAGACTGCTGCAGATGGGAAGCTGAGGGCATTATTCATTATTTATCTAATCAATATAAATACTATCTTTCTTTCAGAAAGTGCATTTCTAGTCTTTATAAAGAGATACGTACAGGAGTCATCAAACACCCTGCTCTAGTGAAGTGCGCCTACTGTTTAAACAGCCAATATCCCCCCTGCACAGCATGCACACAGCACAAGCAAAGACCTTGCACTTGAAACTACGCTGTGCTCATCAGCTGTTCTCAGCATCACAATCAGTCATAGAGGTTGTTCAATTTCAGCCTGTGTGCAATGACAACATTTTTCTATTACTCTTAATCCTTTTGAAGGGTTCTTCTTGAAGAGAGCATGGTGCCTCTCCTCCTGCAGGCAAAAGGTGTCAGTGAGCTGCTATTTTCAAACAGCCTCTTCAAAACTGCTGGTCTGCCTTCATAGTGAACAGGATGTGGTGTCTCAGGCAGAGGGAAATGTCTGTGGGTGTTCTCTCCCACCGGCTGACTCATGATCCTCCCTCACGCCAGCCCCTGTCTTCCACTGAAGCCACAGAGTACTGAGGTGGAGCACAGGCCGTGGCTGAAGGGGGTGGGCAGGGTGTGCAGAGCACACCAGGCAGTGGATGTGCGTGCTGACTCCTGCTCCTTCCTTGGAAAGTCCAAGAAGTAGTTCAAAAAGCATGGCACTCCCCATGAAAAGATGGCAAATGAGGAGTCCTAGGCAAGAGGTGACAGTAGGACCCCTCTGCTCTGTGAAGTAGACAAGCAGAGTGCCAAATGCAGTGATTAGAAAAGAGAAAGCCATCTGTCTTCTGTCCTTAAATAGCCCTCTTTCAGTGGCTCTCTTCCTATACACCACAAGAAATCTCCCTGGTTTTAGTAACCCTTTCTAGCCTTTCTGAATGATACTACACAGCCCCATCCAGAAATGACATGGGGAGTAAGGCAAAGAGAGAAAAAGGGGAGAAAGATGATGTAGTATACAAGAATCCAAGATGCCTTCAGGCTTTATCCTAAAATACTGTGTTTGTAGTGCGAGATATGGCAGCAGTCACCAAGCAGCAAGTGCTTTAGAGAAGGGGCTAGTGACATACTGAGAGAAGTCTGTGGGCTGACAGACAAGCATTGAGAGGACACGATTCAAGGCTGAAGCAAGTAATTCTGCAAGTTGGTGAGAGACTCTGGAGCAGACTGCGCTTCCGCTGAACTCCAGCAGTGTGAGTCTTTTGGTAAGGATGCATGAGGATGCCTCCATATGAGTGACGTGTGGGAGTTTCCAAGGGGCATTTCAAAATATTTCCCTCAGTTCCTCAAAGCCCTCGATATTTCACCTCAATGTCTTCCTACTCCTTTATGATAGGTACTTTTAGGCTAAAAATATTCAGAAGCACAGTGTGATCAGAAGAACATTATTTTTGTTACTCTTTTTGTAGTTAGGAATAAAACCAGTCAAGAGTGGGTTAGGAGCATTAGATTCCTTTTCATTATTAAGCGGTGCCCAGAGAGCAAGTGTGGATTTTGGGGTTGTTTTTGTTTGGGGTTTTTTTTTCTTCTCTCCAAATAGGTGATACTGGCAAGATGGGCAAGAAATCTGGTCAAATAAAAATGTAACCTTGAAACAAAACGTAATTGTTTTACAAAATCAGCCATTTCCAGTGCCCAGCATGTTATTTGGCAATACACAGACTTCCAGTTGGTTTCTATTTTCTTAGCAGTTGCAGTTGCTCACTAAAAGGATTTTACCCAAGTACTGTTTACATGTACAGAAGCATCTTGTATTGTCAGACTTCTGAGCCTTAGTAAAGTAGCGTCACTGCCTGGGAGCATGCTTGTTCTGTTCCCTGTTTCATGTGAACACAAACTCACCTGAGGGCATAAACTGTGTTGTGAAATAGCTTCGTGCATCTTTTTCTTACAGTTGTAGCATTTAGCATCATAGTTGACAAAACTCGACCTGATGCCTAGTAACTGTTAATATTGACCTGCTGTTTATAAAAATGTCAACTTTTGTTTCCAAGATCTAATGTTTCTTAAAGAAATTGCACTATTTCTCTGGGCAAGCTTCTTCAATGCCCAGATTCTTTCTTTAGATTGTTTAAGCAGTGCCTGATGTGCCAATCCAAGCGCATGGTATGTGCACAGCTTCAAGCCCATACAACAGGCACTTAGAAATACCAGGATAGGAGAAAACTTCAGTTTGTTTTTAAAGAAGACTATTTTGAAGACTCAAACCCCAGAATTTCAGGGGAAATCAAGTTGAAGGATAAGGGTGAGATAGTAGCAAGATGGTCACTGCTAAGTCTTAGCTATGTTCTCTCTCACTCTCTCCATTGCCAAGAACTGAAAGCTATTTCTCTTATAGCAGGTAAAAATGAAGTGGTGTTGGCTGAAGATTTGTTATTTGTGACTACTGTTCATTTAGGAGCAAGAACACTGCAAAGAGCTGTTT
Organism: Loriculus beryllinus; assembly: GCA_039877255.1. Lineage (NCBI taxonomy): Eukaryota > Metazoa > Chordata > Aves > Psittaciformes > Psittacidae > Loriculus > Loriculus beryllinus. The sequence continues at coordinate 13,054 of JBCJKH010058600.1, forward strand.
ATTCATGAAAGCTGCTAGCAGAAGACGTTGGCTGATAAATGCAAAGGCTGGAAAGTGATGTCTTCAAGGAGAAGGATCTGCTATAATGTCCTTTCTGCACCTCAGAAAATCCAGATGAGCTGACTCTCAGTGACATCCATTGCACCCAGTGCCCCTTGTCAAATGTAAATGTCATGGCTCTGCATTGCTTTTGCTAATATAATCTTCCACTGCAGAATTTGCTTACGTATCTACAAGCCTATGTTGACTATAGTCTTTGGGGCTTGAGTTCATCACTTGTGTTTCTCTTTTCTTTTAGCTTCTTTTGGGGTTTCATAGCTCACCCAAGGCTGCAAGGGCCATGAACAAAGTATGTGAATACACAACCACTTGCTGGCAGAGTAAACAGCTCTCAGGCAAGAGGACTGTTATTAAAATGGGTTGTTTTGTTAGCAGAAGTGGCTTTCACTGTTGCCTTGAGTTGCTCAAGGTGAGCCTGACCTCTGTGGTCTCTGAAGTTCTCTTTTGTGGGTGAACTGAGTAATGCTGGAATGCAGCTTTTAATATGGATTAACTGTGAACCTAACATAGAAAACTGTTCAGAGTAAAAATACTATGCAATGGCACAACTAAGGATGAAACATACCTTTTGATCCCATAGTATAAAATTTCCAAGGCTGAGAATATATTATTTGATAGGGCCATAGTCAGCTTGTCAGTGCAGTATAATAATGTTTGCAGTCTCCTCTAAGAGCAAAATTCTGCCTTTCTATGTGCAAGGAAGGGCACCAGAGAAGCAAGCATGTGGCCGATGGAGATGGGACTGCACTTTCCTGCTCTGAATGAGCAAGGTAACAAAACCATGCACACCACCAAACCCTCCTCAGCCAGCACAGGTCTTCACATGCCAGGTCTTTCTCCTTTGAACTCTAAGTCTTGATGCATTTTTGCATGACAAGCATGTCATAGCACAAAACCTGCACTTCAGTACTAACTTGCAACAGTGCAAAGGCTGTTCCTAAGAAACACCAGTCATCCACCCAAGTGAAATTCTGATTTGCTAGCTGCACCCTGGCAACCTAATATATTCGCCTAAGGAAAAATACGAATTGAGGTTTCTGGAAAAGGATGTATTTGTTCCTTGCTCACCTTATAAGCTCTCTAGCCACCATCTGCAAATCTCTTAGATATGCTGTAAAATGGCAGATTACAATGCTGTAGATCGTTTACCAGGGCTGCAGGGCAGAACTGATGGAGATTTATCTGAGCTAAATGAAGTTTTCTGTTTGATTAGGGTGGTGGCTTGGCTTGTTTGGGTTTGGTTTAGGTTTGTTTTGAGATTGTTTTGAGATTTGGTTTAGGTTTTTTTGAGATTGGTTCTTTTCACTTTAAAATTGCTATGGTAGGTGTTGGCTCCCTGTTATACCACAGCTTAAAACCCCCAAACCTTCTTGCCACAGACATTACAGGCAAATCAGTTTGAAGGTTTTTGTTTTTTCAGCTAAAGCTACTACTAGAACATGCAGCATTGTGCTTAGCTGTGCAAATAGGGCTCAGGACTACAAAATATGAGTTAGTTATGGACTACAGACACAAATGAAGAAACACTTTTGCAGTCCAATACCATTACAAGATTCAAATCTGAGACAGATTCTAGGTATCTAAGTCCAAGCAATGAACCAAAGAGTCTGAGCTTGGTGCCAGTGGAGCCTCAATAGTAGGGGGTGATTGTGAACACTTTTGACTAGTACAGACAAAGCCTGTGTGTAACTGAGGAAGACGGGGCGCCATGATTGAACATCACCGATGCTTATCCTGCCCCCTTCAACTTAATTCCATAATTAGCACTTCCATCACTGAGAGGCTGGAAACATTACCGAGGACTCTCTTTCAGCATTAAGGTATCTCAAACAAGTCCCTTCCTGTAAGGATCTGCCTCCTTCGAAACGAAGTTTCATCTTGCCCTGTGGTTAGCTTGGCTTAAGTCAGCAAATTGCCAGAGAAATACTGGAATTTAGCAATAGCTTCAGCTTAGCCCATTTCTGCCTTCAAATCAGTGGGTTTTACAGTTATCTGTGATTCCTGAAAGCACTATCATTCAGCATCCAGCTGGCATCCATTTGACTACTGTTGCTGCTGGAGGCGGTAACCAACAACCACCCTCATTGCTGAGCCTAATCCTGAGTTCAGCAAAAGGAAACTATTGCACGCCATCTCGTGGCCCTGCACAGCTATTTCCTGGGAACAAACAGCTCCAACTGCGGCAGGGAGGTTTAATGTTGGACAGGACTGATTTAAAAGATGGCTGTCGGGCTCAGAAACAGCCCACTCTGTGACCCCACCAAAGCCATGAAACGTTCACCACGAACACTTCGCACACATTCCTGCCTTGACCTTGCAGCCTGAGCAGCTGTTTCGTGGAGCCTCCAGCTGCAAAATGCACCTCTTCAGCTCAGTTTCTCGAGCAGTGCTGTAGAGACAGCCCCACGCTCACAGCAACCATGTGGACCCTGAACACCACCGCCCCCAGAGCAGCCTTTGGTGGAGCAGGAAATTACCTTATTCAGTTTACAGTATGTCACAGACGTTAATAATTCTTAATTATATGCAAGGCTAGGGATGTTCATGGTACATCTGTCTCCTTGTCTGCTGTCAGTACTTGTTAAAGAACTCCGTGTGTCAATGTTTCAAATAAAGCTAATAGGCCTATTAGTAACTGTTCATTAACAGCTGAACACATAACTAATGGAAACAAGGCTACATCGGCTGTCAGTCATGTAAGTTCTTATCCCTCCTTACACTCTTTCCTGGGGAAAAGGTCATTAAGAGACCCTTGCCAGAAATTATTAGGGTATGATTTGATTAAATCTAGTTGAGGGAATTAAAGAACAGGAAAAGAGTGCATTAGTATGACTTCAAGATCTGTTTCTAGTTTATGTGGTAAGTTCTTGACTCCTCAATGTTTATGACTTTTTAGCTGGGAGATTACAGCTTAAAATCTGCACCACTGAATCATGTCTGAATTTGAAGTCATGTTATCTTTAGCAGAATTGCTGATGGTTACACTTAAACACTGCCTTACATCCACTGCTCTCTACCTAAGGACTCCAGCTCAAGGCATCTGATTACAGTCAGCAATCACTCTAAATGTGGTACACGACAAAACCTCCGTTTCTACCGTCCTTGGGTTAGATAACAAAAATAATGATGAGGGCTCTAGCTGTGTAAGGAAGATACAGAAAAGACTGTTAGACTTGTGAGGCTTTATGAAGCTCAATACTTCCTCAATATACAGCAAAGCAAAGAGGGAACATCCTTCTTCTCATGCCAAGGTTTAATTCTGAGGTATGTGACACTGGATTTACAGAGGGAAATCAAAAATACAGTCTGAGAATCAGTGAGCCTCCTACTTAACAAGGCAGAGGAATTTCACACTCCAAGCAGCTAAGAAACAGCTCAGTCTGAAGAGAAGTATTTGGGGTCTGTCTTCAACACAGACTTTTGATACAACAGATGATGACAAGATGTGCAATAGTGGGGCAGAGGAAAGGCAAATACTTACGTGAAAAAGATGAGGCAGGACAACAGGTCCTAGAAAAGGCTTCCACTTGAATTAATTCTTTGAGACATTATGATGAGCAGTTAGATGCAAGTCCTATTCCAAACAGTGATCAGACACACTATTGCCAAAAGCAGTTACGTAGCTATTGAAACAGACTTTGGCTCCAGCCTGCTGATGATATGGCTAAAGTTTGCATATGCTGGAAGCAAACACACAGAAATGAAACATCAGTAGTATAGAAGGACTGGAGTAGTACAGAATTGTTTTCTGCACTGACTGCACCTGATACCAGGAGTGAAGGCTATCACCTGGAATATAGCACAGGCAGCAGTTTATACAAGTGTATAACCTACAGTTAATCTGCAATTATCATCCTGAACATCAATTTTAAAAGCCAAGTATGAATAATATGCAGACGGATTTCATGACTCATTGCTGCAACTGATCTAACTGCTAGTGCTGATCCTGCCTGCCATTAAGAAGTCTGGCATTCCCTCTTGGATCCATTCCTCTGGAGGGGAGCCCTTTCACGATCTGTGCTAGAGAGCTGAGCTAAAAACATTTAAATGAGAATTTAAGCATTAACCAAATAAATGTGCTATTTTGTCACACGAAGGATAAAATACCAGGAATTTATTGCTGTATGTATGCTTAATCCATTAATTTGTCTTACAGTAGTCAAGAAGTGCTAAATTGTGTGCCAAATTTAGCATTTGTGTTCCCTTCCAAATGCCATTTTACAGTGGGCATACGAAACAATGCAGAAGCAGTCACAAAACATGGCTTGAGCATCTCTCAAGAGCTTAAAACCAAAGATTTGTGTACAAGCTGAATAACGAGATGTCAGTTAATAGGTCACTCAGCAACTTTAATAGAAATATCTTTAGGTGGAAGTTTTGCGATGTTAAAACATACAACTCGGACTAAACATTCTCATCCCCACTGTAGTAACAAGATACTTGCAAAGATCAAGAAGTATTGTATGTAAATGTCACACGCAAGAACCGCTTCATTTCTATCAGAAGCAAAAACTGCTAATTATAAGCAAGGACAGGCCTAGCAGGCTACAGCCATCAGCCTATATTAAAAACATATACCTCCGAGTTTGGCAGTGGAATTCTATATACCACCTTGACTTGGTTTTTGGTTACATACAAGTACTCTTTCTCCCCTCCCACCATACACACTTTATAAACCCCCTTTTATTTTTATTATACCTCCATATTATTTACAGGACTCCTAAGATTAAGTACAAACTAGTATGAAATTAATGATAGGTTGCTCTTCAAATATGTATCCAATGGCTACATAAATACCAAGCCAATCCAACAGAGTGACCTGGAGTTATGATTCAGAAGCTTGTGTATCTGTGACTTCAGATGTTTTCTCGTTAACTGTGGAGGATTCACTTGATCTGTCAACAACAGTTGCCTTAGAAGTTGGGGCAGTACTATCCAAGGTGAGTGTCGAGGTCTGTTCTACATTTACAGTAGTGCCAGGGTTGATGGGAACACTTCCGGCTTGAGTAATGGAGGGAACCAAATCTGTAGGCACTGTAGATGCCTCTGTGACCAAAGGAAGAAGAGGAACACATTTGGGTGGCATTGATAGAAGTGTTATTCCCATTAGATTCAGCGGCAACAAGGAGGGAAGGGATGGCAAACCTAAGGAGAAAACAGGGAGGAAAAGGAAAAATAAAAAGGCAGCATGAGCTACTGCATACCACAGACAGAGCTGGAGAGATTCTCCACCTGCATAACTTTTTTATCATCTTTAATCTCCTGTTTAGGAGACGAGAAAGCTTTCTGAACTTAGTGTGAGCACGACATATGTGCAGCACTGATTCAGTAAGGCAGTTTCAGGCCTGATACTTTTAAAAGTTCAGAACTGAGGATCAGAATAAACTCATTTGCTTCCACCTCCCCTGAGGACTGGGCATTTATTGCATTAATACTGATGACTAGATTTTTCTGCCATTCAATGAAACTGCCAGAAACAAGAAGTTAACAAGAACCTTTCATTCTACACGAGCCTCCAATTTATTTTTGTTTGCTTCATATGCACCTTCAGCAGTTTTGTTTAACTCAAAACCATAAATCTATTATTAGTTCATACTGCTGGCATTCAGTCATGGTGCTTCGAACGCCTTATCTAGCAAACATGGAAACATCTCACAATTTCTTCTACCCATAAAACTATACACTTTCATTCTTGGCACAATCCCTTTTGAGATCATAAATCAGGTAATATACGGTGAAACAACTAAGTATAGACACAGGTTTCTAATTAGTTTATCTAAAGATATATTCCTTGTCTACCTAATGGGGCACTACCACCAACTCTCATCTCTTTCAATTCACCTTCCTCAGGACTCAACCAGATGACTGGCTCTAACTGACAGCATCAAGGATCATCAAGGACAGACCTGCTATTACACTGTTTCAGTTTGCAGAAGGACATACCGGGCTGCACGATTTCTGGGACAATGTGTGGTGCAGGTAAATTAAGTTTGGACAGATCAGTCAGGTTGGGAAGTCCTGCTGGTAATGGCATCAGACCTAAGAGAAGAATGGAAAAGTTACAGCTGAGAATTTAGAATCTTTTTTTCCTAACTGTTTCTGAGATCTTATTGAAAATTTACATTGCTTTACATCTTGACGAATGCAAGTTCATTCAAGTTTCAACTTTTAGGTATCTGTCTTCACTGTGCAACTTCTAGCAGAAAGTCCGTACTAGCAAATACATAATCCCAAGTTTTCAGGTTTTTCTGAGCAAAGTAGAATCTTATATTAAGGAATTAGTAGGTTTGTATTCCAAATTCAGCTTTAATAAAGGTAGCTATTTCACCACAGCACCGTACAGAAGCCCTCCATTCCTATATTGCACAGCAAATTATAATAATAGGATGAAATACATAGTACTATTGGTCTCTAATACTGATTATTATTTCTTTTCCACTTGGTTCATAACTAGAATTAAAACCACAAAAATATCTAGAACAGGCAAGACAAAGTAACTTTGAAAGTCAGGATGGACTGAGAAGAGAAACATATAATGAACACAACACATGGTCTTCCATCGTGTTTGCTGTGGAGCATCTTTCCCCTCCTGAATCCCCTGTCTTACAAAAGCTGCATTTCTGGAACAAGGGCTCTATTCTTACTTTATGTTTAGCTCAGAGAAGGCTATTTCCGAAATAAACTGTTGATAGAGAAAAGTCTTAAAGCAAGGCCACAGTAGAGAGATTTTGATTAAAAACCAGTCATCTTTACTTACCTGTGAATTCATCAGGCACAAAGGCTGACATAATCTGACTCAAAGAGCTTTCAGCTCAGCTACAAGGAACTTTGGTTTGAACTTTTTTTTTTATCTCTGAGAACAGATGAACTTCATACCAATACATTCAAACTTCAATCTGTACATTTAATATTTAGAATTTCACTATATGGCCAAGCAAGCTGCAAATAAATATTTTGATAGCTCTCAAAATAGCAAGGACAGCACTCACAGAACAAGGTGAAAGGAAAAATTGTATTGGCAGATTTTGGGGAAAGGATGGGTAAGGGGTTGGGAAAGAAGAGGACATTAACAGGAGCTGAACTTCCTAAGTTGTTACCTATTTTCTCTAAACAGTACAAGACTAAGGTTGCTTGCCCTTTTGCATGCGCTTCACTCTACTACACATTTTCGTCTATGTTCGACAGCGTTCCTCCAAGCATGACTTAAAACTCTTGGACACATCTTTACATACACGTCTTATAGCATACAAAGCATAAAATACAAGTCCTTCAGTGTCTGGAGTGCAACTCAGTCCTGGACCAGTGCACCAACTACACAGCAAAATCTTATAGAATCCTCATGTTTCCCACTGTGAATTACTTTCGTATACCAGTTTAAATTACTAAGTAATTTAGAAATAGTAGCTGCAACACACAGATCTTTGTTGTTAGACCTCTATTTATACTAAGAAGAATGACTAAGCTAAGTATTAAAAAGGAATTTCCTAAGCTGGAGGCTTAATGGGTGAAAGGAATGCGGAAAGGCTAGACTTGCCTTCTCAGGTCTTTCTTCCCTCATGCTCTCAGAGTGCAAAGGACAAACTGGAAACTGAAGTTATTTGCAGAGGTGTTTTGCAACATACAATTTATGAACTGTGGAAAGTAATAAGGTATTAACTCCAGAAATGTTGCAAACAGCAAGGCTAATACCTTCCTGAGAAATTTTGAACTGCGTCTATTGTGCAAGGGACCCTAAGAGGGAAATGACTGTAAACTTTGTTGCCATCTCAGTCCTCTGTGCTACAGACAAGCTGGCACATACCCTAACAAAGCAAACAAACAAAACCCAAAGCCTATCATTGTAGAGGTGGTATAGAGATCTATGAAATTATACCCTCTTACCACCCAAAGGCAGTGGAAAACACAGCTCTCTTCACTTGCTGAAGAATTTTGTTTCAAAGATGTTTTAAGAACTTTTCCCTACTCACCTGGTAATGTTGTTGCTGGGTTAACTGGTGGCACAGAGGTGAGGGACT
>JBCJKH010058601.1:0-30778 GCA_039877255.1 Loriculus beryllinus
CATATGCATTATTAAACCTTAGTTTGAGTTCTTGAAATAAAAATTAAAACCATTAAGAACGACATCATTTCCTGCACCTTCCTCTGGGGTACCCAGCAGTAGACACTGTCAAAACTTACTCTAACCTCTGGTCTGATCCATTATGGCAATTCAATGAGCTTTTATTAACCTACATTCTGTATTTTTTTTAATTCTGTTAAGCTCTCAAATACAGTGATACCTTTAAGTTTTGTAACTTAAACACCGCTGAGGTTTGTGAAAACCAGTTCCTCCTACCAGGTTTGAGTTAACCTGCAGCTTACTTTACTGTCGTTTTCCAAATGACTCACTACATCCTGACCTCACTACATCTTAACTCTTGTTGCTGACTGATCTTATGATGTTGCCTTTCCACTGGCAAGGAAGAAAGCAACTGATGCCGGGTAAAGTGTCAGGAATGTGTGCTTGCCCCTAACTTCACGGAGGTCAGCAGAACCCACACAGAGCAGCAGCTGTCCTACAAGTTACTGCAACATGGAACTGAAGAGCACATTTTGCATAATTCCACAAGGAATTGAATTCCTTCAACAAAATATCTGGTAGAGATTCAAACTATGATGACAACAAGCATGAGAATTAATTACATCCCAGTGCGTGGAACTAGGGATAGTTCTGGGCCATTTGTGCACCTCTCTTCTTTACTGCTGCCCTGTAAATGTTTCCTAGATAACGCGCTGCCCACCAAGATGTGAAATCAGTCAGGAGGGTCAGACAAACTCAACGTAACGTAAGTAAATGCAGTCATGAGACAGTATTTGGAAGGGATAATCACTGGAGTCTGGCCCATATTCCAAACAAAAATAAACCTTTTATACAGAACTCAGGCTGGAAAGGCCGGAGTCCCTCCCAGTGTGCCACTCGTGACAGCCTCTTGCTAGGAACGCTCCAGCCGTTACTGCGAGGGATGAAGAGCACATCCTCCCTCCCCAGTACAACTATTTTGTATTCTGCTGGACGGCAGCACTTAGCTCAGCTTTACATCTCTGTTTCACTGTGAAGCACTTCCTAATAACAACGGACTGGGTCATGTTTATAGCAACAGACAAGCTGCAGGTGAGAGGCTATGGTTAGAAGACATAGAGCATGACCTAGGAGTGGTGGCAAAGAGAGGTTGATCTGAAAACCCAGAAGAAACACTGTTCAGAAAGCCAATGTGTTCAGACAAGAGCTTCTGTTTAAAGTCTTCTGGTGAATTAAACAAACATTGCCAGATTTGCTGGAGAGCAAAGCTAGGCAGATACATGACCACTGCAGCTTGCCTCCTTAAGCTCTACTTCAAATATGAGAGTGGACTCTGAAAAAGAAGGGCCAACAGCAGCTCTCACCACTTAATCTGCTCGAGAAGGTTCTGCAAGCTTATCTAGCATATATGAGGCCAGCTTCTTCCACTGATATGTATTCCACCTCCTTTTTTAATAAGGGGCTTGCAATTTATTTTCTTCCTTTTTGGAGCCAGTCTAAAAGAAAAAAGGGCCAGTCCATTTCTTTGTGTTGAAGGATTCATTCCTACTCCTATTCTTTCTGAGAACGTTGCCTGGAAAACATGGCAAGTAAAATCCCAGAGATAGGCAATATGAATAAAGCATCCTCAAAATCAGAAACAAAATAAGAGAGTTTAAAAGGGCTTTGCTGATTTATCTGTTGTTCCATCACACTTAAACAGAAACCCAACCCAAAACTCACACACAAACCTAGTTCCCTGTACTTTTAAACAGCAGAATACTCTTTTGTAACAGCATCTATGCCACTGCATTACTACTGAAAAGTCAGAGGGCAAAGAATCTAAGGCCACGCATCCACCACTGCTTCTAACAACAGTCAGAAAAACGCTGCACTTTTGTTCTCCCTGTATCCTCAAAACTCCCAGATTTAAATTAATGGACTTGATTAATCTTTGTTTTAAACCTTTTTAAACCGTCTCCAACAAAGAAAGCAAATCCATTGTGGGTAACTGGCTCTTCTGTGTCCTACTGCCAGATGGTGAGGCATGAAGGTAATGGATAATATTGCTCATTCCTGGATATGAAAAAATGCAAATGGAGTGCGAAGAGCAGAACCTTTTCAGAAATTTTAGACCTTCTCTCTTTGTGTCCTTCTCACCAGCACTATAACATATTGGGTCAATGGATGACGAATACCACACAGAAAAATTGAGGAATTATGAGAAGGAATCCATCAGCACTTTAAGCTGTTACAAGTACTGAAAATTGTTTCAGTCACGAACTCAACAGAGATAAATTTAGATTTGACCCCAGTGGATGCCATCATGTGCAGAATGCTCTGGCACTAGCAATATCCTGACTCTCACCATCCAGACAATTTTAGTTATTTTATGGTTAAACCGATTAGCTATTTGACACGGTTGTGCAGAGCACTCTGCTCTTGTGACTAGTGCTTACCCTGGGTAGGCAGGGATGGCTGTGGGAGGTACTGCCCGGACTGCCCCATACACTGTCCTTCCTCGGCCCCTCAGGTGGGCTCCCCGAAATGCGGCTGCTGTGGTGGCTGCAGTTGGATAGGGGAAGCCTGGAACTGTAAAGACAGACAAGGCGGAGGTGAAAAGGATCCGAGCTCCCTCCCAGAGGACAACCGTCTGCTTCAAACAAAGTGACACAATAGCTCCACAGCGGTGGGACATTTTGCATCAGTCCTGCAGAGGGGCATGCTTATAACCCAGCAAGCATCCGATACATACTTCCTGCTACACCATGGCCTTTGGGGGAAGAGGGGTTGCAGAGAGGTTTGGCATGCAAGAGGTTAATGCTTTGGCATGCCTCGCCCACCACAAACAGAGTACGAATCCCCCCACCTTTTGACACCGCCATGCAGTCTGGTTAGAGTCTGAGAAGCGCAGAGAGTTACTATCAATATAGCAGGCGGCTCTTCCAAAACTGCAGAGGCTCTTTTACAGTAATTTGTCAAGAGGCCCTTAAAGTCAAACAACTTACATCAGTCTCTTCCCTCCTTTCCCCTCCCACTCTTTGCCACCCAATCCTCTGTATGTTCATTTTAAAGCCTGAAAGACAAGATAGCCCATATAACAGCAGCAGAAATTTCCCCAAAAGTGCCAGTTTACTGAGAGCTCACCTTCATCTAACAAGCATGACCAGTAACTGGCTCTGTTTTATTACGCTTTACACTGGAGTAAACTGGCTTGTGACAAAATGATGTAAAACCTCAGAGGCATCTGCAAACACGTAATACACAGATACCAAGAGGGAAGCAGTCTCAGGACGCAAACCCAACCCAACGTGTGTCCAGGTGCATGCCACGAGGGGCCCTGCAGACTCGCCATTTAGCAGCTTGTATAATATGTACTTTAGGGATTTTGTCTGTTTGGTTTCTTTGAATTCAAAAAGGGGGAGGGAAGCAAGGGAATGGCCGATTCCTCACACATCCTTTCCCCTTGTTCTGCAGCCTCCTCATCACTCAGAGAGACCCACTGGCCAGTAAAGAAACACACTGCAGATGAACAAGTTACAGCACAGTATACTGTGGCTCAAGGTAAACCCATTCCCAGGGCGACCCATCAAGTATATATTATACAGACTGGAGAAAAGAAGGGTAACAGGTCATTGTTAACTCAAAGCACAGTAACAACACAGGGGCCAATGGGGGCTACTTACTGATTAAAGGAATGTAAGTGTTAATACCCCCCCTTCCTGACAGGGGCACTGCGGCTTCATTGCCCAGCAAGACATCTGCTTGAAAGCTGGACGCTGAGTTGATTTTAAAAAGAAGAAAAAAAAAAAAAAAAAAAAAAAAAAAAGAAAGAAAAAGAAAAGAAACAACAACAAAACGTAAAAAAGGTTATAAAGAAACAGCAGCTTGAGAACATAAACAAACACCACTGCAGTTAAATGGCAGAAGTGGAAGCATCTACTTAAGCTCTACCTGCATATAACTCAGGGCCGTACACCGCTCCAACCACAGGACTCAACTTCCAACCTGAAACAACAAAGACTGCAGTGAATGCCAAAATCTACACCAAGAGAAGGAGCGGGCAGCGTGGGTAGGGGGAACGGTCTCTTGCATGCGCCCCAGCTTCACATGCACAGCTCTTTCCAATTTCTGCTTCGCCTCAATCCCCCTTGGTGTAGATGGAGGCCAACTGCCTTTTTCTAATGTCAAGTTCTAGGTACAGGTCGCTGTATCGGAGGGAACAGCAAAACATCAGCTGATCCACAGCACAGCAGAGGCTCCGCTGAGGGAATGCCAACTACCTTATATGCATATTCGCCACGAGCACCATGCGACCCTGCGTTCCCTGCATGAACCTTGCTGCCAGCTCCTCTCTGCTTCCACCAGGCTACACTGTGAGTCCAAAACCTCTCTAAAGCCACCAGCCCAGACTGTCATCCTGGGCAAGTCAAGTTACAGCCTGAAATTCTCCAAACACCCTTCTGTCTTAATTTGCTAGAGACCTCCTAAAAACCAACACTGTCTGAATTTCCTCATTAACTCAATTACGTGACTACTGTGCAGAAAAGCAATTCAGTCTATTCATCTCACATTTTCTCCTGTTTCTTATTTTAGCATTTCCTGTCGTCTTTATGCTGCTTTTTCAGGTGAAAGCCTTCCCAGAGAATTGATTCTAGTATCATCTGGGTAACTGGCAAGAACTGCAAGTCATCAACATAAAACCTACAAGAGGTTCTTAAAGAAGTCATCACTGAGGCATAAGGAGGAATACATTTCCAATCAGCTGTGGAAAGCTATCTGTCCCGCTGATATTACCTTTCTACAGGGGGAGAGAAGGGATGTAAATTTAACAACATGATCTGCTTCCACAAAGTATTCCTTTCAGGAAAGACCTCAGCTGTTCACCTACCAATCATACAGGCATTTTTGTTTAAATAAACCCATACCCTTCCTCTGTCTCTGAGTCCTGATGCACTTACTGCACTTAAACACCTCTAACCAGCCTACAAACCATATGAACAACATTGCAAACTGGAGCCCATCAACACCACCCCTCCATCTCCTGGCTCGATGGCAAAATACTCAAATGAGCAGTGGCAACGATAAGACTGGGATCTACCCTCATGTTTAATAACAGTAGTACAACCACGCGTCAGTATGCCTTAAGCCTTGTCTAATACTGAATACTAATAACTTTAAAGCTGGCTTTAAACTGCTGGTTGCAAAAGCAGAATATTCCTTCCCATTATCAGGGTTTCACAAGTAAGCCAAGTTATTTTACCAGTCATATGTATTTTCAGGGCAACATAAAATGGCTGACTAGCCTTTTGCTACAAAATCTCTTGGTTCCTTTCAGACACTGAGACTCAGAATCCCGGACTTTCTGCCTGGCCCTGTTCCCCCATTTCTGTAACCAAAATAAGATTTATCTGCTAAGAGCCACACAACAAGTCAGTAGCAGAGCCACAGATAAAACTGATCTTCCAACTTCAGAGTCTTATGCTGTAATCAGAACCAACTCCTCCACTAGCAACTACGTATATGCAGCTTCCTGCCTTGTTGAAAGCCATCTGGGGACATTTTCAGACCAAAAAGAACTTTTCTGCCTGTTTCAGGACAAAGACTTAAGATTCAAAATCTCCATCAAGGCAACATCCATGTTCTGTGGGGAGAATGACTTTTTATGCTAGGATTGCCTATGCAATAAAATTACTGCACAGATAGAACCATCAAGATATCCTAATGAAACAGGACTCTTCACTACCCAAGCAACCTGGTCTTTCTCTGTTCAGGTTCACTGGAAAATGGCTGAACACAGGCAGAGTGTGTGACAAAAGGGAGCGAATAAAGCAGCGCAATGCCTCCGTTTTCTCAGCTGCTTGGGGGCAGCTGTACTTTTACATCTAGAACCTAAACCGAGATACACCTGATTATGTATCTTAGTTATGCTTCTGCATTCATATTTAGGTATCAACGTGTTTGGCAAGGAGACTCAGGAGTACTGCACATCCCACTGTACAGCATCAGCCTGCAGCACTGGCAGACAACCCATTGGTCTTCGGCTTCTTTACCCAGCTTGGCCACGTTGGGTGAGTCACTACTGCTCTGTGTCCCCACTTCTCCATCTATAAAATGGTACTTCTACATAAATGCTTAAGGGTTACACTGAAGAGTAATGATAGAAATTAGGATTTGTGGGGTTTTGTTGGTTTCTTTTGGGTTTCGGTTCTTTTGGTCCTAAGGAGAGGTCATGACTTTTCCCTTTATCTGTCTTCCAACCTTTCAGCTCATCATTAGTACAAACAGCTTCTCTTACCATTTGCATATGGTGTGACCATCTTCTTATTGGTCATCACTCGTGCAGTGGCGTTGTTGACCTAAAAGTAAGAAAGGGGAGGGGGGGGGAGAGGGAAGGAAGCATAGGGCATTAGGGAAAATGATGGAAAACTCTCCAGATACCACACACACACACACACACACTATATTTCTCTGAGCAAAAAAAAATTAAACAACTAATTTTAGAAAAATGCAATCTTTAAATTACTTTTAACAGTTGCCATTTAATTATAAAAGTTACAGCTAAACATGGCACTTTGAAATTATGCATTAAACACAAGGCCAGTGAGAGTAAAGTGCAGAGTCTCCATCGCCCTGCCACCCCTTGGCATATGGTTTTCTTCAGCTCATTGATCGAAAGGGTAAAACTTTGGAGGTTTTGTCCAGGTTCTGTTCAAGAGGCAGCAATGATCTCTGCAGCCCAGGGTAGGGGAACTGAACCAGGCGGTGCACTAGCTGAACTGTTTCTCGAGCTCACCATTTGGATTGGGTCCCACAGGTTGCTGGCCCACATGCTTTTTAGATAGAAAAAGGTAGCCTGGAGTCCACCAGCTTTAGATTTGATCTCCCAAGGCTTGAGGAGATTTCTGGAATGCCAGCAACTGTTCAGATGGCCTGTGTTCACAAATTTCCTCCTTCTCATTTTCCAGTCTTTTCCCAGATTACTTTTTCCTTGTCACAAATCTCATGGAACAAAAGAAGAAATACAAAGCAGCAGACCTGGGTCTTTTTTGGTTTTATTGTGCCCTCCACCCTCTTTACAGAGCTCTGCATAGTTCCAAGCAGTTTGATTGCTCAAGCAAGTGAGGTGTTACCACAGAGATGGTGCTGATAAAGAAAAGATGGACCAGTTTGGAAGCCAAGTTACTGCAGCCCCGTGTCAGACAGCCTCAAAGTTCTTGCAAGGAGGGTGAAGTCCTTCTACAACATCAGCAACTTATCAAAACCCATGCCAAATGGGAATTGAGGCCAGCGTGAAGAAGGAATAAAAAGAAGGGATACAAAAACAAAAGCTGCCTTGGGCCCTTGAGACTTATGGATGGTGAGCGATGCAGGGTGGGGAGTCTGGAGCTACATTTTACTCTCATTTCAGCCCCAAAACAATAGAAACATTACACATTTAAAAAGAAAGAATGGGAAACAACAATGATGAGACTGAGAGCATGCAGTTAAACACACACAGATAAAAGAAAGAAAGAAAAAAAAACAAACCACAATTGATTCAGAGGGTGGGAAGGGAAGGAGGGAGGAGATAGGGTCTCACAGACAATCATTAAGATGGAGCGAGTGCCTGAAATCAGCTGCTACAGCAAAGTGCAACACAAGCACTTAAAGGAAAAATTGCCAGAACCGATCAGAAACCACCAGTCAGCAAAGAGACCAACAGCTGCATTTAACCAAGGAAAGAAATAAAATGGGGGGGGGGGAAAGGAGAGAAAGAAAAAGAGAGAAAACAAACAGTAACAGCTACAAACAGGTCTCAGAAAGAGAGAGCAGCAGGAAAAGGGGCAGAGGAGAGAAGAGGAAATGGGTGCATTAATAAAAACCAGCCAAACTGGAGTTCAGTAACTCTGAGTAAGATGTGCAAGGGGAAATCACCATGAAGTCAGTAATCAAACAGCTCAGACTGCTACAAAACAATATGTACATCCAAAGTCCAGGCGGCATTACTCAACAGCATTGAAAATAAAAGGGGGAGAAAGGGGAAGGAGGCGGGTGGGGACAACAAGTCAAATCACATTTCGTAGTGTTAATGTGAGATGGCAGATGGATTTTTTTCTTTCTTATTTAATTTTGGTTTTTTTATAATTTTAAGAAAAAATTAAAAAAGAAAAAAAAAAAGAAAAAAAAAGCTTCTTCTCTAGCGCTTTTGTTTCACTTACCGCCAACTCGTACCATCGCCAGCATTGTGTATAGTTACCATGGAAAGAGTGAGTCAAGTGAAGGGCCCTAAACGCTAAACCATCGAAAAGGGAAATAAAAAAAACAAAACAAAAAAAAGGCAAAATATGCAGACATCTCACTCAAAAACGGTGGCTTTTTTTTTTTTTTTTTAATATTTGTATATATTTTTTTATTTTATTTTTTTTTTTTTAAAAAGAAAGAGGGATAGAGGGAAGACGCCAGTTAGCCTTCAACACAGTGGAACACCAAAGAGGTCAACATCAGGCATGCCCAATATGTGGCCATGTTGGCCAGCCAACATTAACCCTTCACTCCCCTGCAGTGAGAGCTATAAACTTTAAGGATTAGCCTTCACCGAGCCAACTCTTGACAGCGGGCAGGTCAAGAAAACAGCAGTATGTGCATAGCATGATCCACTCAGGGCTTCTGCCCTGTGTCTCCCCTTCCCTCCCACCATGGGCATCATCTCACACTTAAGTGGAGGAGAACTGGCCTCGGAGGAAAGAGAGGATACTGGCTGGCCCCCTGCTTTCTTTTTTGGACACAGAGTTAGAAGTCAGACAGTACTCTTTCAGTTAGTTTTGTTTAGGCCTGGTAACAGGAAATCGGAGCCTCGCAAACTGAAGCAAAGGAAAAATCAAGACAGCACAAGGGCAAAAATTTGGAGTGGGTAGGAAAAAAAAAACCAACAGAACTGAATAAAAGAAGAAAGAAAAGAAAAAAATACCCAAAAGAACAATAAATATATTCCGTAACGGGTGTAAACTCTTATACATTTCAGTGCAGGGAGGTGAAGGACACGGACACAAACACACACGCACACACAAGACTGGGATCCAAATGTGAAGTAAGTGAGGCAAGACACAAAAAGAAATCAAAAGAATAAATATAAAGAAGAAATTGAATTACTGAAGACATGCACCTCGATTTTACGGCCCTCTACCACGGTGCCGTGTAATTTCTCCCTGGCCCTGTCTGCATCAGCACTATTCTCGAAAGTTACGAACCCGAATCCCTGCATGCAGCGGGAGAAGGGGGGAAAACATGCACATCGTTATATATTGAAATACTGATCTCTAGGTAAATAGAGAAAAAATATCACAGTATGAAATCAACATCAGCACAACTCAGCAATAACCTCCTAGAGTCACATTGTTGGTTCATGCATGTTTCATAAATGAAAGAAATTAAATTCGATAAAATAAAGGAACTGTAATCATAATAAGAATAGTAATTAAAAAAAAAATAAAGAAAGAAAACATAAAAGCAATTGAGGCCAGACCAAAAAAGAAGTACAAAGTTACTCGAGACAATGTTTTGGTTTGTTTTGGTTGTTTAAAAACACTAAACCCTGCTCTGCCACAGGCAAGCTGGTCTAGCCTAAGCTGGGCTTCTCTCCCCTCTGCTCATTAACACACATGCTTTGGAGGACCCGCCACCCTCCCCAGACACAGTACAGGACATCAACACTGAGCAGCACTTTGTTCTCTTGAGAAACTGCTACGAGAGCGAGCAGCGATCTGAGTTCACGCCTGGCACCAGGAATTCTGCGAAGCTTTGGGTAAATCAAACACTGAACCTTGCTTTTCCCACCTGTAAAATGGAGACAATAACAATTACCTACCTTAGAAAACTGCTGAGAGGAAGGCCTGTTTGTAAAGCATCCCTTGTAAGCTCTTCGAGGCACAGCTCCTGTCTACTCTTATTTGCTTAATAACTTATGGGGCCCTGGAAGTGAGCAGGGCTTCTAGGCATCACCATCAAATAAACATTACTTAACGTAAAGATTTAGTGTTTCAAATTTTTCCTATCTGTGTATAATGTGTTGGACTTGAGTGTAAATCCAAACACCGAAGTACCAATTAATCAGGAAAGGAAGGTTTTGTCTGACACTGCTGACCTACTGCTACCTCTCTCCCACCCTGCTACCCATCTTACTTAAGCTTTGTTCTGAGATGGCAACCTCTGTGCTGTGGATAGCAGCAAATCTCTGCCTAGTTAGAACATGAAATTGGAGACGAATTGATGTTGATGTGCCCTGCTTGCAGCAAGCACAAAGGCTCAAGAACCACTAAAATGTCCCTTTAGTTAGATAAATTTAGGTTTACCGTATCCGTGAAGGCACATGCAACATGCCTGTCCTACATGCTCAGGCTGCTGCCAACTCATGCAGTCGTGTAACAGGGCAGAATAAGAGCTCATGCTTCATGTGATGGGTGCACTGACATTAAAACAGAGGCAACATGACTGAGCCAATTAGGATTTTAACAAGTAAAAGATGGTGTGTTACTACAAGCAACTGTGACTAGATATTCTTCTTGCTGTTACAGACAGCAGGGCCAAACAAAAATCTTTGTTGCATTCTGCTTTTAAGATATCTTAAGCACAGGAGTAACTGACTCATGTGGCTTGGTAAAAAGCAAATAGGGGTTTCATGTACAGAGAGTAATCTCTGCTGGCTCCAAGGCCCTCAGGAGCAGGAAGAACAAAGCTTGCATGTGATGCAATGGAAACCCCTGATACTAACTGGAGAGGGAGGCGATGTAAGTGATCTACAACTATGCCTTGTCAGGGCAATGGCATGCAAGCCTCACAGCCCACTCCACGCATCCTGGGGTCGACATGAAAGGACTAGACCCCCCCCCCCATCTTGATTTCTAAGCACTGCTGGCAACAAGACACATGCAAGCCATCATTCTTCAAGTGCTTTTTAAAGGTCTTTACAGTACTGATCTTACAAAGCCCAAGCCATTTCCACATGCTGGCCTTTATCATCCACAGCTAGGTTTCCAGCACAAAACTGTTACACATTTGTAAAATGCAAGGGTCTTTCTTTCCCCCACCCCCAAACAGCAATAATAAACGAACTTAGCCAAGTACTGCAATGTTGAGATCAACAAGAGCGCTCTTTTGGGCTCCAGCCCAATAATTTAGAGCTTCAGATAATTTCATTTCTCCAGCCATAAGTAAAAAGCTATCTAAATAAAAAACTGATGCCTTTTTCAGAACAGCATTTTTTCTTTTTTTTTTTTTTTTCCCCTCTTTAAATGATTAAAATTGGAGCTACAAAAGATAGGGGCTAATAAAACAGCCTAACCACATACAACTCTCAAATATGCTGCACGGAACCAGGGGAGGTGCCGGGGGTGTAATAGCAAAGCTGATTATGTAGGGATAAGGTATCATGTCTGCTTCAAAGAACCCCTACAGAGAAAGGCAAGACTGAGAAATAGAGCAACACCTTTCCCTCTGGTTCTATATAATGGGGAAAAAGCATCTTTAAAAGGCTAGGGGAGGAGGGGAGGTGAAGCCTGCAACAGGAATCTCTATTTCCCTCTTTTTACATTAAAATTTCTGTTTGTTCTAGGCAAGCCTGTGGAGACTGAATGAAATTTATGTCTTCGGTGATGATGTGAACTGAAAGCTAGAGAGCACAGGGAAGGTAATTTTTTAGACATCAATCTGTGCAGGCCAGAACCAAAGCAAGACTATTTGAATTCCTATTTGTCTGCAATTAGGGAAGTCTGTATGGGATTTTAAAACCACATTATCATTAGATATCTTTAAATGGAACAGCAGTTTTTCAATGTTTTTAATAAATTAACTCAAGGTAGGATAAATCCACATGTGAAAATAATTAACAATGTGAATTAAAACAGAATGAATCCAATTCTGAACAATGTAACTGATTACCCACAATTTTAGTTTTATTGACAGATCAGTCCTTAGCTTGTGCAACTCTCTTTGTTGAGAACCATTTAATGTCAATGCTGAATTAATGCTTTACATGGTTAACTATGGCAGTCAGTATTTGTGCCCCCTTGGTTTGTCATCTTAACGCATCTCTTAAACATTCAAAAATGTTCATCAGGATAAAAGGTGAGCCATGCTTGACATTTTTGTTATTTCTAAGTTTAAAACCTAGCAATTATATATATACACGTTTGATGTGGGAGAGAAAAATAACACATACATATAGTTTTAATTCCTTCTCACAGATGACCTGTAAAGAATAGGGATTAATTTGTACCTAAATACATATGCAACAAACAATTTTCTGTTTCTCCTCCCAAGGTTGTCTTGCCCTTGAAAAAAAGAAAGAAAACAAAAAAGAGGTGGCCGAAGTCCAGTATTTACTTGCTTAGCTTTAGAGCAGGTACTGGTTTGCTCCATAATTAGTAGGTATGGAGCCAGAGGAAGGGAAGATACAGTCCTGGGTAAAAAAACAGAACACTTAAGGTTTCTAAAATTTAGATTATACAACTAGGTTGGTTTAATAATGCTGTTACAGTAACAAGGCTGAAATTTTCAACAGTTCCTGTCCACCAGCGATTGCCAGGTACTTCTGCCAAGCAGAAAATAAGTTTAAACCTCACTGTACCCATAAAGCACTAAATGACCCCAGCAAACATCTTTTAGGACTGGTGAGTAATTTGCAATGCCAGACTAACCCCTTTTTACCCAAAGGTTTATTCAAAGGGCCTGAAGAGACCGAGTAACTGCCACCCTTTTAGTCTGGCCTCAGATTCTGCAATAAATAACAAGCAACATGATGAGCAGTGAAAATAAAATAATAAATGTGTATATATATATATATATATATATAGTATTTGAATGTTTCCATGAGAAAGAAAATTTACCATGTAACCGTAAAGGGAGAAATCAAAAGCAGACGGTTCTCCTGGGTGTGGCCAGAACACAGAAATTAAACAGAAAAAAAAAAAACAACAAAACAAAGAAAATAAAGTAAAATAAAATAAAAAAAAAAAAAGAAAATAAAACCAAAGGAAACTAAATAGAGCCCCTTGAAATCCATGCATTGTTAACCCTTCTTTTGTCACAGAGTTTAGACCAGTCACCTCAGCAGCAGCGTCTTTGCCTTGTACCACTGGAGCACGCAGCCAGCAACTGGCCTTGCCATTATCTGCTGCTGTGCTTGGTTTTAACCAAGTTTTTACTTTTCTGTTTTTGGGGTTTTTTTTTTGTTTGTTTGCTTGTTTATAATGGAAATAAGGAGAGAAACCAGTTTTAGGAGCCTGAAAAAATGGCCAAGGAGACAGCAGTTTAGGCTATCCATTTCCAAGGCATGTGGAAAGAGTAGGAGGGTGTCAGCTATAATCCACCTGAGATGAGCAGGACTGAATGCACCGACAGAAACACAGCACGAAATTCAAAAGCACATTACTGAAGTTACACACAAATGAACACTTCAAATTGGTGAGGGAATTGGCGTACACCAAGCTGCCACCATTCAGCATGCTGCTCTTACAGCTCCTCTCTTGCCTCTGTGCCACACTTTGAGTGCATTCAGGTGCATACACATAAAGCACCCATCTGAGTACCTGTGCAATCTGGTGAATCAGATGCGGCGATTCAGCAGGCTAAAACCCCCAAAATGTACCTTCAAAAATAAAACCCTGCAGGGCTGGATCTTTTTTTAAGCTGGATCATTTCCCTGGTTCTGCTTGTTGCGTTGCTGCACTGCCAATCCCTCCTGCAAAACCGAGATGGGAGCAGAGGCCAGGAGTGAACAGCAGGAGTCTGGCCAGTAGCTGAGCAGAGCGAGCTTGGGGCTTCAGAGTAGCTCCAGCCAACTTGGGCCAGGGGCTTCAACCCAGGTCAGGGGCTTCCCAGCCCTGTACTGTTCCCAGCTGTGTGCTCCTCCTCCTCCTCCCTCCATCAATTGTGGATCTTACTGCATGGTCTGCGAGTTCAACTAGCTAAGTTGGCAGAAGACAAGCTCCTTTCTCACATTGCTGCACCAGTTTTTGGCTAATTTAGCACCCTCAATTCAACTCCCTGCCCAGTAAACAAGCACTACTGGGAAGGCAGTCCCACGGGAGCAGTAAAGCAGTTTATACTATCAAGCCATCAACTTCAGCCTTGATTATTCAAGTTTAAATAAAACAGTTCAGTGTATGGACTAATTTAACTTGGCAGTTTAGTATCACAGAGTTGAAGGCATAAAACTGTACTGCACTGAGCTAGGATAAAGGGACACAGGTCAGGTCTCTTTCATGCTACTGGCATTATAAAGGGATTTGGTGACCTGAGAACAGCAACACTGGCCACTGGTACTTAATTTCTTAAGCCTCTTTGTGTTAATAACGCTATTTGTATTTCTAGTTCAACTCCTGACATCTGGACAAAAATTATAAAAACGGAGTTAAAATTAAAACAAGACCTCTAATTCATTTTATGTAACAAGGGGTGGGATCTTCTTCACTTAGTGGAAACTTGTGGCTCAACTCAAAGCACCTAATCCATTCAAAGAAGAAATGAACAGGCACACAAGCATACAGTCTTTTCGGCACAGTTATCAAAACCTAAATTCATACTCTCAACCTACAGTTAACTGCAAATGTAAAAAAACCCAAACTCTAAGTGTTTCTACATTGCTTTGTGCCCAAGATTTTAGTTAGTACGTCTTTACTTAGCTCAACTCACCCATAGATGCAATTTCTTTGTGAAGACACAATGTAAGTTACTATGCGACCTATTTCTTAATTAAATCTGAAGTGCTTCTATCATTCTATCACTTCAGTCCCCTGCAAAATACCTGGGATATCTGGGACTCCCAAGTGGAAGCCAGTGTATAAACTTACACTATCCTGAAACCACGAGCTTGCAGTCTGCACTGACATGAACTCCTACTGCTCCCTATTCAGTCAAGATTTTGCTGTGTGCTTACGCACTCTTGGTCTCTGAATGTCATGGAGGGCACATCTTGGCATACCACATGGTACACAGCTTATGAGCAAAGAGCTTGGATTCTCTTCCCCTGCAGCTTTATGAATGCCACAGGGTACTTGGTACACAGGGTGACTGCATTAATTCTGAAAATATGTCCACTTGTTCAGTTCAGCACAACAGTGCCAAAATACGCATCTAGAGGATGCATCTCCACTAACAAAAGGAGGAGGAATCCTCTCTTCTCTACTTCCTCTGGAGGTGTTTTATTCATGGTTCAGTGAAGTGCATGGTAAGCTGCAACCATGAGCAGAATGCTATTTAAAGGCATTTATATGGGTCAGAACTAGAAATGTAATGGTAAACAGGATAAAAGAAGCAAACAGCTAGTTTCCTGGAAGCAAGCAAAAAACCTGAACACATCAAGGGAAGACTGATGTCATTCTATTAAACAAGAACAAACCAAAATAAAATTGAAGGGATGTTTAAAGTTTGTACCTTGTTTCTTATATATAGCAAATGAGTATCAGTGTGATGTCTACCAGGGACCACATAATCGTACTAAAACAGATTGAATCTGGGCAGAAATAAAGTTAGGAAACAAGGATCCACATTGCTTTGAGAGGAGAATCAGCAGAACTAATAATTTAACTGTCTCCTACTCTGATGCAATACAGAAAGTCAACAAATAACATTTCCTAAGCCAAACGCAAGAACTTGAGGTGCAAGGAGGCTGTGATGGACACACGCTGCTCTCTCTTTGGTCAACAAACTTCCTAAATACACAGAAATCCCAAGGATGCAGCCAGTTTGGTATCATTCCCCCAGGCTGTCGAAGAACACTGCCTGCTCATCTCAGGTGGATTCAAAAGGAAGGATGCAACCCACACGCTTCCTCCAGTCCCTCCTACCAACCAGCACTGGAGCGATCCCAGCAGAGTTCTCCTGCCACAGCTCGGCAGGGACAAAGCGCTGCTCAAACCCAGTGTGCACTGGGTGGGGGCGAACCCAGGGCAGTTTGGGATTTACCACTGTACCTTTTACATAGTTACAAAACATAATACACAAAACTCAACAACCCTTAGGAACCCAGGGAAAGGAAGGGAGCATTGAGAACACAGCACAAGGCAGGCAGCAGGAGCATCTGCTTTCGGATTCCCAAGAGAGGAGGAGAAGAAGAGAGAGAGGTTTCATATCATTAGATTAGAATGGAAACCACAGGGCAGGAAAATGCATTCAGATTTTTATTTTATTTCCCTAAGGTGGAGGAAGAACCCAAGAGTGAGTGAGTGGCCTCCGGAAAGATCCATTTCCTTTGCTTCACCATCAGATCAAACTATTGCTTTTCCATCATTATGTGAATACCAGGTGCTTCGTGCAGCTCCACCCCACTCAAACACTGGGGCCTCCCATTTTCATGCTAAGCAGGAATAATCTTGCATTCTTTTTAAAACAGGAATTATTTTGGGTAAAGAAGGATGCAAAGACACCACAAAATTATTATTTGGGTGTTTTCTCATTCTGTTCAGATTCTGCCCCATTTCTCATAGTGGCTATCAGTTTTACAACTGCTTTCTGCTATAAGAGGACAAAAAAGCAGTAGAAAACTGCATGGTCAAGGACTGGAAGAACATCACTTTGGATGACTTTCTTTTTTCATGTATTTATTAAGGGTTCAGGATAAAATTCATCAAGAAACTCTTCAGCAGTAACTTTTGTTTTAGCTGAAAACCAGAAGCCTTGGGCTGTAACAACTGCACAAGGTATTTTTCGTAAGTCATAAATTGTCTTCACAGAAAGCCTCCGACGTCAATGTTGCCTAGAAGGGAAAGGGCAGCTGTGGGCGTTTTAATACAGGGTTGTATGGACGGAAGAGAGGGAGTGAAGTTCATGTGCAGAGAGGGAAACACTGCACTGGAATGCACAGACAGTGGGGGACGAAGGATAGAGCTCACCAGTTTGCCAGGCCAGTTATTTTTGTTCTTTCTTTTGCAATTACATCCAAACAAGCAGGGATTTGATAGAGGCCAGAGGCTATTCCCAAAGCCAAATAGAAATTACTAAAATCAAGACTAATTCACAGATAGCTCTGGCCTATAAATATCATAAGAACAGCCGAGAGCAGAATAAATATTTACAAACTCAGCATAGCTGATTGTTTGGGTAAAGCCTATAGATTTGTATCCACAGAGGGACTTAAAACTCTCTAGCTAAGCCATACAGCCATTGACTTGTACAGACTTTCTAATTAAAAAGAAAATAAAACAAAAAGCAAACCCACAAACAAAAAACACCCACCAAAACCATGGTATTAAGCACAAACAAAGGATGGGGAAAGGGCTAAGGCTCATCCCTTTTCTGTACTGAATTGCTTTCTGGTTTCCAGCTAATACAGACACTGAAGAATTTCAGAATGCATCTTGGGCAACATGGGTGGAAATTTGCGGAGGGCTCTGAACATGAACATACCCCAGGTTATATGTTGAAGCAAAGAGGCCACCTTAAGACTGTGAGCCTCAAATCCAAGCGAAAGACACAGACTCTAAACCAAAACTGCTTAGATGAATTGCAACTTCAAAATCTCTTGTGTGCATGCACACATGTGCACACACGTGTGTGGGGGGAGGAGGGAAATTTTGTTTTAATTGAAAATGGGAATCTTAGCATTGATTAAGTCAAGCAGAGTATAGACATGCACTGTGCAAGCTTCCCCCATAGAGCTTTGGCAATGCACCTTGCTCCTGACCTGCAAAACTCCCTGCTATTCCAGTGCTGAACCTCCTGGGCAGAGAGAGAATCACATCAATTTGTCATTGTGGTGATACTGGTTACGTGAGGAGAACCAATTGCCAATTAGGACAAAGATCACTGACTCTCTCTGCAGCTGACCTGAGCAACATTTGAAATCTCATCTCCAGAGAAATAAACTATTACCATTAACCCTCAGCAAAGCATCCCTCTTAACACATCTGTAAGATGAAAATAGATGTGTGAACACAAATTCAGTGGGAAGAGGTCCACACTGGCCAGTGCAAGTGGAATGAAAATGCTTGCATTAAGCATCAAATATCTCAAACATGAAAGGTCAGTACCTCAGACGCACCAACTACGTCTGCAAAATAGAGTAAATAAAATCCTTTCACATATGAGATACGATAACTGTTCTATAGAAGTATTTTAAAGCAAAAGAAATATGGTTTGAGGGCTGGGGGCCTTAAGCTTTGTTCTCACAGTCTCCTGTCACTCAAAGCTGTTTTACCTTGTTCTGCCTTCCCCACAGGGCACCCATTGCTAGTGCGATGTGAATGGGTTGGCACGAAGGCTTAAGTGACTGACTCCCTGCTTGCTCAAAAGGCTGGAGAATCTGATCCCACATTACGGACAGGAGTGTCTAGGAGCATTTGTACATGCTGCCCAGAAATGACCATGCTCAGAGTCTGGAATCAGAGGGAACAGGAGACAGTCCCCAAAATAGCTTTTTCCCTTCCCCCATCACACTAATTCCTGCTGATCTCTACAGAGGATACTCTCTAGGCAATGAACTGCCTTTTAGTCTGCAATCAAAACAAGAGAAGCGGGTACAAAAACAGGACTTACCTTCGAGCCACGCTCATTAAAGATTATCTCTACATCAAGGATTTTGCCGAATTGCTGCAGAGAGACAAGAGGGGAAAAAAGATTTACTTTTGGCAACCCATTTCTCCTACCTTTTGGGGGCTGGCTTAGTGTAAGAAGGAAGCTGAGAATATTTCCATTTCTATCATACAGGCAAAGGCATAAAATCTCAGTGACATGACCCAGTTCTCTCGGGTTAGGACATGTGGATCCTTTTGGTCACAGACCCCAGGTTTTCTCACAGAAGTCTACAGGAAGAAAACCAATCTCCAGAAGCATTTTAAGGATTTAAGGTTGCTTTCCTTTCCTCCCTTTTAATCTAAACAATTCTTTCTTCCCTCATTCTACTACTTCATCTAAGACATGGGTATATGATTTCATCTCAGACATCTAACAACACTTCTCAAATGCAATTCAGCATTTCATCTTCCTCCTGAAGCGGCTATCACAAAAAGAAACTTGTTTCTCTGGAGGAGAAAGTCGCATAAGACACCCAAGCTCAGGGATTCCAAACTCTAAATCTCCTTTCCTCCCACATTCCCTTTATTTCCCAAAACTCCAAGCCTTCACAACAATTGATGACAGATTCAGAAACCATGAAAATGGCCATCTCCCAACAGTTTGTGCTTCAAAAAGAGGATCATCCAATTTCAACTTGTGACATACAGCAGGTTATCGATAACCTAGGCAAATTTTCTCACATATGATTAAGATTTTGACCTCTATCTCAGCCTGGAGACCCTGGGGAAAGCAGGACCCCACTACTCTGTTCCCACAGCTGGCTCCAAAGAGCTCCCCCTATGCAGCACAGAGCAGAAGTAGGAAACAAGATCTACAAGCTAGAAAGGAGATTATCACACTCTGTGGAACCATACAAGGATCATATCCTTCTATTTGGAACATATGCAAGCATTTTTATCGAACTGGCCAAATTCAGAACAGCAGCCTACAGCTAAAAGCATCACCAATATTGTGTTTCCAAACTGGAGGTCTTCTCTCCAGAAACACAGGTCTAAGGCCTCATTTTCAGTAAAATATATGGAGTTGTAATTACTCTAGAGATACATACTGCCCTCAGACAAATGCCATATCTGAGCATCTTTCCTATCCCATTATTTATGAAAGCTTCCATCAACATGGGCTTGATACTGGTGCTTGCAGAAGATTTAAAGGTGGTAGCAAATGAAGGAAGGGTCAACAAAAGAAGAAAGGATGGTTTCATGGTTAGGGAAGATGATGAACACAGGCTCTGCACACTGGGACACTATTCTTTGCCGTGGTGCTCTTAATATTGTATTTGCCTTTTTTTGTGTTTTTTTTTAATTAACATTTCCATGTGGAGCCAAAGAGGTATAATGCTCATTTTGTGGGTATCCTGCTTGAAGAAAGACTTGTGGCCAGATTTGCAAATATGGGACATTTATAACAGTGAGCCACAAAGACTGAGAAGTCCTGAATATGTAAAGCAATAAAAAGCTATTAAGTCCCTTGAACAAGCACTCCACAACTGCCTGTAAGCAAGCAAAATGCTTCCAACAATTTTAGCTATAGTCTGTGTCTGCTTCCATTTCCCATTCTTAAGAAGGAGATAGTTGCATTCTTTTTCAAATGTTGGTTCACAGATGTTGTTTTTATTGTTCTATTGTTTAAGGACAATACTGGATCTTCTATTCATCCCAAGAACAATTGAATTCACAATATCCTACGTTACACAAAGTTTGAATAATACTAATGTAAACATGCATCTTCCTTGAAACCACAGCATCTCAATAGCTTAGGCTTGATCCATGCTGGATCTTCTTTTGACCACTGCTGTGCCAATCACAGCTAAAATGCATTTTCTATTTCTATCCCATGCTTGATGTGGGCTTCTCTATAAAGGAGATTAGCTGTTGATTGCTTTTTGTTGTCTTTGTTGCATACGGCTTGGGCACTGCCATGAAAGAAATCAGTCATGATTGCTTTCTTGGTAGACTACTTCAGTGTTGTTATACGACAGGGGCTGAACCAATTTAACAGCTCCCGGCTGCTGCAGGACTGTCCCTGCTCCCTCGTCCTTCCTTGTCTGGTCTCAACAGCTTTCTGGAGCCGATCCCTGTTTTCATTCTCACCTGCAGGTAAATTGATAGAGCTCACCAATCCTGCAAAAAACTAGCTCAACAAAACAAATAATATGAAGTTTTTGATGATTTACTGCTCTGAAGTGGCTCAAAGGGTCAGGCAAGCATTAAGGCTCTGGGAAGCACAAGGGAACGGAAAGCAGCACACCCTGCCCATGAGCAGGCTGCCTAGCCTTGCCAAACACACTGAAAAGCCAGGGTCTCAATAAATGCAAGTGACAGAATTATTTTCAAAATCTTCAAAGCCATAAGAAAAGAAAAGAAAACAAAAAAACCCACAAACCACAAACAAAAAACCCCACACCATTTTCTACCTCATTAGAATCATCCTGAAAGAGAACAAACTGTGCAGCTTCTGGTGCACAATTATGCCATGCCATCTTCCCCTTTCCTCACACCCAGCTGGGCCTGGATCCTCGGGTACTGTTGCCAGCGCTGCCTGCCAGCCCTGCTGGGCTCAGCTCACCGCACAGGGCTCCCACACCAACAGGAAATCCTTGTCTTGTGCGTTTCATGTCTTGCGGCTGACAAAAAGTTGGCGGTAACGCTGAACACAAATGGTCTGACCTAGCTCCACGAGAGGCGGCAGGGCTGCCTCCCTGCCCTGCAGATGATGGAGGTACACGATCTCCTAGATGACAGAATTAAGATCACCAAATCCTAAGGCTGCAGCAAGCACAGGCTTGATGTCTACTGCAATGGGCTACATCCATCCATGCAAGTGGCCCCAGTCTCTTTTCTACCTAGGAGCTGAGGGTGTCTGAGGAGGCAGGAGGGAAGGACCTGCTTGGGAGAGAAGAAGCAGAGAACAGGAGTTAACTGCTGAACTGACGTTTGCTGGGGAGGGCTTTCCTGCTCTATGAAATTCCCTGGAAGAAAGCACCAAGGCTATGAAGCAGGAGGACATGCACTGGGCTCTTCAAGACTGCTGCAGTCATTGTCACAGCTGCTCTGACAGCTCTTAACACCAAGGCTCTTGTCATTGCTGCTGCAACGGCTACAGCAGGTCCAGCACTGGAGGCACTTTGCTTGAGTAGCATGCCAGACTTTTCTTGAAGAATGAAAGCAGGGAAAAAAAAGAACTAGTCCATTTTAACAGTTTGTATCTTCTTCAAAGCTGAATCTAATTTAGTGGAACATAAAAAGGCACTTTGTTCTCTGATGTTGCTTGGCCTACCAAGTGTCAACAGCCTACTGCAAACAATGGAAGTTTTAAGAGCTCCTTAGCGAAAGGTCACAATTTTGGTATGGCAAATGCTAGGCTATTTAAATACAAGGGTCAACACCGAATGCCCCCATAGTAATTTTTTAAGATCGTGCATACAGGCATGTTTGTACTTCCCAGCAGACGGAGGGGCTATCCAAATAAAACAAAACCCATACTTAGGGCATCCATGAGGACTAACTCTCTAATCTCTAGCCCTGAATATATGAATCACTTTGCTCACAGACTTGATTTGTTCACTCAATGATCACCAAGAACTTCTATTTACAACCCTGCACAGCAGCCGAGTTAAAAAATCCTCATAACCTCTGAAGAAGGCATTGCAGGACTACACATTTCAGATGCTCCCCTCTGTGACTTAAAAAGCTTCACAGTCACACCCAGTAGTGTGACCAAGAAGCCAGCATCCCCCATCACACTTCAAGTCATGCAAGAAGCCTTCTCCATGAACTGCTCATGCACACGCCATATGATGGATTGATAGACCCACACACACCTCCAGTCGTGCCATGGCATAGCTATTGCACCTTATTTTGTCTTAAGAGCTCCATTCCCTGGACCTTTTACAAGCTCCTACTTATTTTTCTGTAAAGCAGGTAAATGAGAATCACCTCCTCTATAACAGTAGCAGGGGCTGTGGGAAATAACAGCTTTAAGAGGCATAAAGATATTAACAGACATCAGATATGACCAGAACCCAATTTTCTTGCTTGAACATTATGTACCTTATCACAGATGCAAGGGTATTGTGCGAGGAAAGGTATATACATGCTGTGTGTTTCTCTCCACCCAAATGCCACGAAGGCAGCAGATTTTTCCTGCAGAGGCCGTAACTCCATTACATATATTAAATTTAAGAGATCTGGCACCAGAAAGCTTTTGCCTTCCAAAACACTGACAGTTTGGTAGGACCTCTCCTGTATACTCTGTTCCAGCTGGCCCTGCCTCCTCTCCCTGTCTAGAGCTTTCAAAATCAGCTCCAAAACATGCCAGACAAATAACTTAACCTTAAAGATGCTAACAAGAGGGAATACAAGGCAAATTCTCTAGAAATTACAGAACAACAAAAGCTAATGGTGAGACACCATACAATGACCTCACATCCCTAAAGGGAGCTCTGTATCCACACCAGCTTTGCACTGGCCCTACAAAATTCACTTAAAGATGAGTGCAGTGAACTATCTAAACCTTGAAGATGCCAAACAGATCCTTCTCAAAGACGGTCAACAAAAGCCTTTTCAGGTCCTCAGACTTAAGCAAGAGCATTTCATATGCAGGACAGGTCCATGCTGCAGAGAGCATCCTTACTCTAGCTCCCACCTCCACGGGATATACTTTCAGCTGAGAACATCTGTCGCATAGTAACATGTATTAGTCAGTGCTTAGTTATGGCAGCATGGGGTCTGCCAGAGCTATGCTGCTATCAGCACGTAACTTCCTCATCTAAAGCTGGGTCACACCTCTTCAAAATAGCAGGGCCAACCCAGCTACAGCCAACCCTCTTCAGCCAAGCTACACCAGTATGCTTTGCTGACAGGAAGATGGAAACACTGAGGATTTATACACCAAAGCACTACCATAGTTTACCAACGGAACAGACAACAAACAAGCACCACCAGGCCCTTATTAGGGTTGATCTGTTGCCCAACAAAACACGTTTTCTATGAAACCAGGCTTTAACAAGAAGCCACACAAAGAGCAAAGGATTTACAGACCACAGCCATCCCAGCAAACAAAGTGACAAGGAACATAGTTTCTCAGTCATTTGTTATGCTTTGACTCACAAATAAAAGATTTCCACACAGAACAGTGAGATGAGGGTGAACAGTACCACAGGGTACTGTTCAGAGATCTTAACACCAGGCCAGCTTCCAGGTCTACCTTTCCAGCTCCTTCCTGCCTTATGCCATTCCCAGAGGTATGACTGCACTGTAACCTGGCACTGCCGCCATGGAAAAGCTAATCGGACCCATGCTCACAAAAGCAATGCACACTCAAAACTCAATTTGAGAGGACTCAAGACATGTAGACTGAATCCATAGAAAACTGGGTTATAAAAAGACAACTCCAGGTAATTTTACCCAGGTCTTTTATGCAAGTAAATGCACCAGCTACAGCACAGCATCATTTCCCAAATGATATTCAGCCCTGTCTCACTGCAGACTCATACAAAAACCTAAAAAATCTCAGTTAAGTGTATGATCCATTCATCGCTGCCTTCCACCAGATGGCCATTCCAATTTCTATGTCCTGTGGCATACGCACACAGCTTTTGCAGAGCAAACCAGACAGTACAGTAGCTGCAGCAAGCACCTCTACGCAGAAGTGGTCCCCAGCATAGCTGTGCAAAGCAGGATGCTCAAGCAGCACTGAGCACACAAGTCCTTCACAAAAGGCGATTCCAGAAATTGGCCTGGTAAAAGACATCAGTATAAACAGCATTGCCTCTTCAAACTCTAACCAATTTCAGCAGGAACAAAATCCTGTCCTGTGACAGGGCTGGACCTCTCTCACTGCAGGAAGAGCCCAGAAACAAGAATCATCACAAAGAGCCCACCTGGTGTCAGAATGGTTGTTATCCAATACTGAAACGTAGGACTTGTTATGTGTGATGGGTGGCTAGAACCATTTGGAGATAAAAAACCCTAAAACACATCTTGATATCCAGAAGACAGAACTTTTCCTCCTTCAGGTGTCCAATCCACTCAGAAACCGCGTCCCTCTCATCTACTTTCCTACTGCTGTACTTCAGGCCTCACAGCATCAACATCTTCAGATCACAGCCTCTTGGTCTATCCTATTATTTACCTACTTACCTCAACACCTAACAAGTAATTTTCTACCACTGCCAATGCTTGTGTATCATGAATTACTTGTGCACTCAAATTTATTTACTGGCAAATGCAGACTTAAAATTCTAACAAAATCCTGGTGAGAAAGCTGTAATCTAGCTTGCCACTGCCTTAGCCTCAAACTCCAGGCTTATGGAGGTGTTTTGCACTCTTGACACCAGAATGAAGTTGGATGAGATATTATATCCACTGAGATATTTTAGGAAGTGCAAAGTGCCAAAATGTTTCCCCAGAGTCCGAGACCTAAAGGCTACAAGAGCTTCCAAAAATATCTGAGCTCAGAGCTGTGTTGTCTGGGTCATATAAAGCAGTGGTCTATCACAAGCATACACCATAAAGAAATTTGCAGAAGAGATACGAACTATGCTTAGAGAAGGAAAAGGATAATAACATCAACCCCTTTACAATCCAGCGTTAAAAATAAAAAAAGACACTACCATTCTGTCACCTTTAATAAATTAAGTTGTTAATAACTTCATTAACAGAAAGTTATCAAATGTGACAGAACGGTCATCTTAATATAAAACAGCTATGCATTATTACTGATGTAGCTGGTAACACACAAAGACCATTTATCAACTTGGGCTGATGACGTTTCCCCAGCAGGAACAGAAACAGCCTGCAAGTAGTAGCCATGGAGTGAGCATGCTTTTAAAAAGCCGGTGTCTCCATCCAAAGCCAGAGCCTGAGAGAATTTACACCCTGTATGGTGCTACTCCGCCTTCATCTGCAATTGTCATCAACACAGTCCTTCATTTTTATCTTATGCTATCTTCTTCTTTTAAAAAAGTTGAAGATTCTTGAGCAAGAGCATTTCACCCATTTCCTACGGGGAAAGGCTGAGAGAGCTGGGGTTGTTCAGCCTCAAAAAGAGAAGACTCTGGGGAGACCTTATGACAGCCTTTCAGTTCTTAAAAGGGGCCTATAAGAAAGACGGGCAGAGACTGTTGCAGTAAGATGAGGGATGATGGCTTTAAACTACAAGAGGAGATTCAGGCTTTATGGGAGAAAGAAATTTTTTACACTAAGGGTGGTGAAACACTGGCACAGGTTGCCCAGGGAGGTGGTGGATGCTCCATCCCTAGAGACATTCAAGGCCAGGCTGGATGTGGTTCTTCTGAGCAACCTGATGCAGTTGAATCCTGCTCATTGCAAGAGGACTGGACTAGATGACCTTTGAAGGTCCTTTCCAATCCAAGCTATTCTGCAATTCTAAATTCTGAGAACCATCTATTCTGACTCCTCATACCGTTGGCTCTTACAACAGATAAGAAGGATTTAGTGCACAGAACTACCAAACAATCCACTTTGCTTGTCTTTGTGGAGATAATTGATGATTCAGCTTGAGAACAGATGGATTTTCTTCTTGCAGGCAGTCCAATCCAGCATCCATCTTCCCCAGGAGACTGAAGTCCATCTGACTCTGAAGTCCTGAACTAACCAGAGCATCCTAGCAAATTTTATACTGGGAGGAAAACGGCTTTTTGAAGCCTAAGGGGGAACAACTGAAGCTATAATCCCTGAGGTACAACCACATGCACTATCACAGCACAATGTTGAAAGGACCAGAAACATGTTGAGAGAAACATGAACTTATCTTTTGTATACATAGTCCAGTAAGGAAAGGGACAGCAGTTATGAAGACTGCTACCATCACATCAGAGTCCTTACATGCATTAGCCAATGAACATCCCTCAGAAACTGGATAGGAAGATTTTGAGGAGAGTTGGTAACTTGTTTTTAACACTGTTGGAAACTCGTCCACTCCCTGGTAAATTGTTCCATTGTTTAAATTAGCCTAAACAACTACAGTTTTTTTTCTCTTATTTCAAGGTTAATTGTGTTAAACCTCAGTGTCCAACTGGAAAATCTTATTATGACTGTAAACAAGACCTAAACCCTCTATTAGTAGGTATCATGCATGCATAAGCACCTGTACAGAGTAGACTTGTCATCTTCTAACCTCTCTTTAATAAGCTGAGTAAATCATGTACCCAACACCTTACACAGTTAAAAAGCCATTCATCTTCAAAGCTCACGATTATTTTTTTGGTCCTAAAGTGATCTCAGAACTGAACAAATTTATGCAGTCACAGCCTTTTCGTCTTTGAACATGATTAAGAACACATCCTTCCTTCAGCCTAATACCCCATCCCCCTTTGCACTGTCAAAGCACCTGCCTTCAGCAATCACTAGTACTCTCCCAAATCAGTGTTTTCCAAAGAAAGCTATCCAACCTACAAGCACACCCTGGTTCCCACATACTGAGTTCTCTGCACTGAGTTCCATCAAACATGTTTTTGTTGGATTTATCATCAGTTAACCAGGCATTTCAAGTCATTCTCTAACAGGAACCTTATCTTTCTCTTTCCTCCTCCTCAAATAGTTTTTTAACCACAAACTTCACTGGCAAGGTTTTAACAGCACTGTCTCCATAGGCTGAGATACAGATACTGAAGAGGATTGTGACTGACACAGACCCCTGGGGAAACTGACACTTGAAACAGTCTTGATCACCAATTTCTCCCCAGTAACTACAACTTACTATCTATCATTAAACAGGCTATTAATCCTTCTGATGTGCTGTGTTCATTTGACATATGTACTTTTCTTGTTAAAAACTGATATTGGTCACTTGGATGAATTCAATTGGTTGGGCAATGTTCAACTGCATCAGTATCGCTTTGTACAGTCCTGCCAAAATAGGCAAGCCAGTATTTGCCTGCAAAGATGTAGATTACGTTATACAAAGTCACACTGAATGGATATTAGACGACTTCTTTAGATTCTAATGGTTTTAAAAACTCTCCAAAATTAGTTTTTATCTTGGACCAATATATAGTTAGATAGTTTGCAGCAATTTGGGTCATCCATTTCAATTCTTTCAACAGTGAATCTGGGTGGGCAGCGCTCTAGTCTTCTGCAATTCCCCTAGTTCACAAGAATTAGCTAAAAATTAACATCAATGAACAAAACAGCCCCTTGCTTTGGCTGTTATCTTTGGATGCAGCTTATCTACATCTGCTGGATTCTAAATATTAGCAAGCACTCTTACCCTCCTCTGTTAAAATCAGATACAAAACCAGACTATGGTCCAAATACCACCTCTTAAACACAGCAAGATGGGGGGGTTTTGCTGTTCTTTTTTCTGTTTGGTTTTTGTTTGTTCATTTGTTTTGTTGTTATTTGTGGTGTTTTTTTCCAAAACACACAACTATTTCCTCATTTTATACTCTACCGACACCTAGATCTTTTTTCTCTGCATGTACAAATCTGATGCCTTCTCCTCTGAACCCATATCACCACTATCTCCATGGTTAGTGTATTTCCCTTCTCACCTGCTTCTTTTAAGTTTGCAATTGCATTTCCTGACATTTAAATCCTCATCCTCTTCATCCTCCCTCCGTAACATGCAGGATACTTTGAGTTTATTAACACAGTTTCAGTGACTGTGGAATCATGTCTTTTTGGCAATCAATATGATTTTGTCAAATACTTCATAGCTTCCATTAACACCTCCCTTTAAAAGGTACCTTCCCAAGCAGTTATCTTGCCGACTGTTTAAACTTGAAGAAACAGACTCTTCCAAAGCTCCTTACATTACTGCCTGATGCCATATTCTGTTTGCACAAAGCAAATACAGACAAATAACAACCACTGGTACCTAGGCAACCGTGGGATTTCAGGTCAGCTATTAACTCTTCTTTATCTGCTAGAACAAGGTCAACTATTGATTTATTCCACAGTGGGTGCAGTACTGTGTGCATTAAAAAATGACCTATTCCTTCTAGAAGCTTTCTGGAAGTCGTTTTCCTGGCATCATGAAATGTCAAGTAAATATTACCCGGTTTAAGCAGCCTATTTTATTTGCCTCCCTATAAGGAGCATATACATAAGGAAATGTTTGCTCCATTCCTGAGGATATCTCAGGGACCTGTTAGAAACACATAATAGGTGAGAGAGGTGGTTTGAAACACGCATAACTCGAACTTGTCACGAAATCCTTCAGTCTGTAGCTCTTTCAAATGGTGAAGGCTTAGAAAGTGTTATGTAACATCAATTTAAGCACACATGGGACAGCACAGTCGAAGTCCACCTCTACTCAAGTCTGAGTGAAAGCATTAGCTACTGTTCTGCGCCCCAGGACTGGGCTGACCTCTTGCATGCTGCTCCATCCTCAGGGGACTTCTTTACTCCCCCCCCACCATCACGTTTATTTCTTCCTCCACGGCTTTGCTGTCTACCCAATTCCTCTCTTTGTACAGTAGGTTGGGAAAATCACTCCAGGCGAGGATTTTGAGTCTCTTAGATATGACGTTGAAGAGATGTGACCTGACACACAGAAGGGAGAGGGAGGAGATGTGGGAAGAGATGTTACAGGCTAGCCACAGATGAAGACTAAGACAACCATGAGTCCCCTATAGGAGAGAGGGTAGGTTTCAGTGAGTCACCCAAGAGAAAGCATCCTGATCCTAGAAAAGAAATAGGAGCAAGGAGGATTCAGAGAGAAACTCTCCTGCTTGAGTCTCCGAGCACGCCGACAGAAGCAACGCTCAGTGAAAAAGAGAGATGTGCAAGAACCATTGACTATTTCATTGGCAAAGTAGCAAAGTTTTCTATGACAGGAAAATTGCACATGCTTTTTTTGTGACCCAAAAGATGAATTTTCTTATGGCAGGCATACCTCTCCGCAAACACAGGGCCAGGTGAACTAGCAAAAGGCTTTATAGGCAACGTACCACCTTAAAATCACATCACTGCGCTGGAACTTGAGATTATGTTTAGAGAAAAACTAAACCACTTAAATAAAAAACTAAATAACTTGAGGAAAACTAGAAACCAACTCATATAGCATATTTCCCCACCGTCTCTATGTACAACAAATGGCACCATATGGGCCTGAAAGAGAACAGGAAACCTTAATGCAAACAATTAGGTTGCATTTTCCATAAGCCCCTTCTCAAGGCAACAGTTCATTCAAACTGCTTGGGTCTCCCAGTCTGCAGAGCACAGGTAAGAGTCACCAGGACAGGGATGTTTTCCATTTTCATCCATGCTCCCCACACCAGGAGCACAGGGAAAAACAGCATCAAGGTGAATGAGCGTGAAAGGAGCCAGTAGCCAAGTCAAGCACTGGTCCCAAAGGAAGGGGCAGTAACAACGTGGAACAATTTATGTTAGCAACGCAGCTCCCAGGAAAGGGGAGCAGCAGGAGCACAGATCAGGATGTGCTAAATACAGATTGTAGCAGGTGGTCCAAGAACTGGCTGTGATTTCAGCAACCGGTTTATCCAAACCGGACGGAACTGCGTACCGCACAGCCCTGCAACAGCAAAAAGCAAGCTAAAAACACAAAAGCAGAGCAAGTGACTGAAGATTCGGCAGCTGCAGATTGCCAGGAGATGAGTTTCACCCTGAACACATTCCCAAGGATGTCAAAGACTGTAACAATCTAATATATGAACAAGACAGAAGCAAACCCAGGCCTCTTGCAACAGAATCACAGAATCCTAATTTTGGCTGGGATATACCTCCAGAAGTAATTTAGTGC
Source organism: Loriculus beryllinus (assembly GCA_039877255.1). NCBI lineage: Eukaryota > Metazoa > Chordata > Aves > Psittaciformes > Psittacidae > Loriculus > Loriculus beryllinus. The sequence goes on from JBCJKH010058601.1 coordinate 30,256, forward strand.
AACCCCTGCTCAAAACAGGTCTAATGAGACCTGGTTGGCCAGGCAAGTCAAATACCTTTAAGGATGGAGGTTCCACAATGTCTCCAGGCAGCATGTTGCAGTATGTAAACCCCCTCTCAGTTAAAAAAAAGAAAAATGTGATCAAAATTCCCCATGTGCCAACTTGTGTTTGTTGTCTCTCATCTCATCATTACATACAACCAAAAATAATACGGCTACATCTGAGAAGATGGCTCTGCCTGGAGAAGAGGAGGTTCAAGGGGAACGTAATCACTCCACAACTACCTGAAAGGAGGTTGTAGTGAGGCGGGGGTTGGTCTCTACTCCTAAGTAACAAGTGATCGGACAGGAGGAAACGGCCTTGAGCTGCACCAGGGGAGGTTTAGATTGGCTATTAGGAACAACTGCTTCACTGAATGGGTGCTCAGGCATTGGAACTGGCTGCCCAGGGCAGTGGTGTAGTCACCATCCCTGGAAGTGTTCAGAAAACGTGTAGATGAGGCCCTCAGGCGAGGCGTGGCCT
>JBCJKH010058601.1:31221-68911 GCA_039877255.1 Loriculus beryllinus
AGGCCCTCAGGCTAGGCGTGGCCTTGGCAGTACTGGGGTAGTGGTTGGACTTGATGATCTTGGAAGTCTTTTCCAACCTAGCTGACTTTATGATTCTATCTTTTCTGTATCTTCTCAGCAGGTAGTTGCTGACAAGAAAAACATACCCCCTCTACCTTCTCTTCTCAAAGCTGAACAGGCCCAGGTTTCAGACTCTGCTCACCAGCCCCCTGACCACTTTAGTGGTGCCCACTAAGTGCACTTACACAAAGTGCACTTCTTGCGCTGGGGAGCCCAAACTGGACACAATAGTCCAGCCCAAACTGGACACAATACTGGACACAGTATTGTCCAGCCCAAACTGGACACAATACTCCAGATGCAGTCTTAACAGAGCCCAAGGTGCAGATGGCCACCTTTGCTGCAAGGGCACACAGCTGCTTATGTCTGATATGTTGTCAATTAGGACAACACAGATGGCTCAAGAGATGCAACTGAAACAGGAATACTGTAAAATTTGGAGGAGCAGCTGGGTATGTAGTTAAGGCCAAGGTACATACTCAAAGCCAAAGGTGGCAAGAGGAACCTTATCTTTAGTCTATCCTGAATCCTCTGCACTGCATTTTAAGCAGGCAGCAACTGTGAACTTCATAAATAAGATTTATTTCTGAAGACTTCAGAATGTGCCATCAATCAAGGATCAAACAAGTCAAATATTCCTGATGATGATATATAGATATATAACTTCACCTGTAGGTTAGGTCATGAAGCATCTAGCTCATTTATCTCTGTTCATAGGAAATGAATCACCACCTAGACTCATGCGAACAAACTCTTCCCCAAAAAGCTTATAAACTGAGAATGATGAATAGCATACAAAGATTAGGGAAGGCAAACTATTTCGTCAGAAGAAATAGAATGTATATTATACACAATGTAAAATACCATCCGACTTGCACTAGCTTTTCCACATGCAATTGCTAGTTGGCCAATTCCTTGCAGCAATTTTTCATCACAGAAGTGGATCATGAGGAAAGACATAAATATTTCAACAAGTTTCTAAGCAACTGAGAAACAGTGCTCTGCAAGGGATATATTAAGTCAATGTTTAATCCTAGCCTTTACTGGGAAATAAGATGAAGTTTCATTTTGTGGTTTGTTTTTTCTTTCCAAACCAATTGTTAGGTTACACTGAACATCTTGAGATGAACAACACAGTTATAGTTTTTATGTGTATTTACCAGCTGAGGTAAACGCTAACAATTGTTCTAGTCCTACAAGTATTTCATGGTGTGCTTCATTCTCCTTCACACAAATACACCACCACCACGTGTCCCACCTGTGGGGAAGGAGAATCTACCATGCTTTTAAAGGCGCTAGTAACTTACCCCAAACATCTGCCGAAGGTCAGGATCTCGAAAGCGGAAGGGAATGTTAGACACATGAAGTCGCTTTGGAGTGGATTTGCTCTCGGTATTCTCACTGCTCTGTGTCTGTGATTGCTGTCCATCTGTCTGTGCCCCTCCTTCTGTCTGCTGAAATCAGAAAGACAAAAGCATGTGCATGAATAGAAGCCACACAAATTCCTTTCACGTGCTTTGCCTGTCTTTTTTTAGGCATTAGTACTACACTGGCAACTGCGGTAATCTTGCACTTGACAATTATTTTGATAAAGCCAGTAACGCTTAACAACTGATCTGTTGTTCTTCCCCTCCCTTTCCATGAGTAAACAGTAATGAGATCTCAGCCTCCCTCCCCTCATATCACGTTTTAGTTCGGTAGATTTGCCTTTGGTTTTCTTAAATTGCTTCTTTTCTCCTGTTCTTCCTCACTTCAGCTGCCACCATATGAAAGCCCTAATGAAGAGGCGGATCTTTCATATCCTGAAGCTTGAGAGGTAGTACCGCCACTCTAATCTCATGTGGCAGGATGTTCATGCAATCATCCAAATCCCACAGCTGAAGTGGCAGCTCTTCACTTGGCCAAAACCAGAAACGCATTCCCAGGCAAAATGGCATCTGCTCTGTCAAGCTCCTTTCAGAGAAACATTACTCCAAAAGAAGATCTATAACTGAATAGCAAAATCCATACATGAACAGCTTACGGATGTCTTTGATTAACTTTTCTCGTACATTTAAAAGTCAGCCCAAGGACAAGAAACAGTTATTACCCCTGCAGGCTTTATAAATACATACTTTCTGGTACCAACTCCACAGCTAAAACAAGGGAATTTGTTCCAGCATTCCCAAGCACTGACTGGTACGTCAAAGCCAGGTCAAGGGGTGGGACAAGGGGACTTGTGCTCAGAAAAGGTACAGAGGAATAAGGGAGACGAGTGTGCCAGAGCAGAGAGCTAACACCCCCACAGAGATGACTGGCAGGGGAGAAGAAAGGAGGAGAGTGTCAGCCACTTGTGTTGGGCTTAGACTTAAATAGGGGTGAAAATTGAGCACAGCACTAAATGTAAAGGTAAGGTCCCTTTTGCAAAATGGCTTGATGAGAAAATGGTATTTTTCACACCTTAGTCAGAAAAAATGATCTCAAAAGGTCAGAGCTACAGAACAAAGTAGACTACAATTTGGTTGTTTTATTGCTCTGTCCCTTTCAGAGAGCACGCATTGACAGGCCAAGGTATTCAAAGGGCACTCACCCACTCTATCTCCTGTTGCTTGCCTCAGTCTCGTAGGAGTCATGCTTTGACCACCTGTGTGATGCACTTTTAAGTGTCATTTCATTTCTTTGGATGACAACCTGATTTCTTCCTTAACCCATCAAGTGAAAAGAAGTTCTACAAGGCGGCAAGGACCATGTAATTGCTAGAGCCAACCTTATTTTTAGGCACCTTCCAGAACACACACAGGCCTTAAAAGTAAAGATGTAAGAGTAGGGTTTTTTTGCTGGTTTGGAGCCTTTTTGCCCCCTTCCCCTCCGCTGGCTGTTTTAAATACACCATTTGTGAACCAAAGAGGAAAGAAATCTCATGAGAGCTGCCGATACTGACTCCCCAACCACTAACTGGGCTTGCTAGATTGCTCTGCACATCACTTAATATACAACACTTGATGAATGCTTTGAAAGAAACATCTCTCCACAGATAAATTAAACTGGCAACATTAAGAGAGCTGCTTCTGGCCAGAAATGTCTCTTACAGGCATGACCTTGAACTTGTATATTGGTTATAAAGCACTGACAATAGCAAGCAAACAGCAAGCACTGGGGTCCTGTCACGCTGAGCAAAGCAGTGGCAGCTTTCCATTTTACTTTCGTAGGGCTGCACAGGCAGCATAAAACATGCTTGATCTGGTTAATATAAATTAAGCTGTGATAGGAAGGACAAAAATATCACCCTGCGAGTATCTCTACCTCCCAGAGCTGTGCAAGTCTTGGGAGAAGCCTATCAGGATGAAGCATTTTTATCTGGCTAAGACTCACCCATCACTCAAGCATCAAATTCTTCTTCGCAACCTCAGAACTTCCATCTGATCTTATCTAAAAAGCTGCCTCTCCCTATTCGAGTTCCCCCTCTTCTCCTACCCTCACCCTTATGACGAAAATGCATCTCTAAACATACAGAGAGTACACCCTGGGGGAAGAATCGATGCAGCTGGCCTGCGATTAAACCATACCATGCTATTTGGAGGTTTTATTTTTATGACTCCATCAGAGTCCTTTGCTCCTCAGGGCAAATCTCTCCAAGAAGGACAAAACACAGGAGTAGCCTATCCATCACCACCATATACAACACCTGCAAGTGAGTGCTCCAAAGTAACTCCCCAAAATCATCAGCACTTCTGCTAAACGGGATCTCTACAGCCCGTTCTGGAGCTCTGCTAGTGCAGTTTGCCAAATCCCACGTTTTCTATGGCTTTGCATAAACTGGCAAAGTGGGCAAACACCCATACACATAGGTGCTTCTTCTGCAGTGTGAATGAGGAGAAGCACGGATTCTGAACAGTAGTGACAAAAATGGTTTAGTCTTTAAATTCAGACATAGGCTGCACAGGACTGGATCTGCTGCTTCTACAGGAGAGGGAGCTGGGAGGTCATCTGCACTCCTCTCCCATCCTCTGCCATTTGTTCACAGACAGAGGGCAGAACTCCCTTCTTACCAAGGGTGTGATGTTAGCATGTAGCCATGGCCTGCCCAGAAACACTCACAGCTGCTCCTGCATATGGCACAGTGCTGCTGCCACGCAGGAGTCATTTTGCAGCACGTGAGATGTGTACAGTAAGACAAAGGCTTCAAAGAGGAAGCACACGAGAAGGAACACAGGATCTCTGTCCATTCTTCCTTTTTGGCTACACTAAAAGTCCATGAATGCTTTTCAAGCTTTCACATATCCTGATTTTTCAGCAGCAGTTTAACATTGAATACCTTCTCGCGCTGGATGCAGTAGCTCCCTCATTTCTATTGTCCATGGCCTTAAGGTAAGATTTGAACTTTCAGCCACCATAACATTAGCTCAATACATTTGTCTACTGCCACACATTCAGCTACAACATAAATGAAAGAAAGGCTCCTCAGATCTTGCCTCTTTTCTTTTTTTGCCCCTTTTATAGTTATTCCCTGTCTTAATTCATTAGGAAGGAGATGAAAGGAAGGGCCTGGAGCGTGTTCTCAGACAGCACATAATGGAGACCAGCAACAGCGTTACCCTGACCAAGCCTGATGATAAAAGCCTGCATTTCAGAGTGTCCACCCCCCACACCAAATTTCAGCTTTTTGCTTCTGGCCTCACATCAACATTTTATAGCAAAGAACCAGCCCTCACCCTTTGCTACAGATAGCAATTTGGCTTGGAAGGGAGCTAATATATGTTCCCCGGGTTTCAATGCCTGTCATCAGGCAACACAGAGATATACTGCAGCTAAGATCCCGTGTTTAGAAGCTGTGCTGGATTCACCTCCTGAGCACAGCCTGTGTAACATATACTTATGCAGGTGATAATGTCATTCACGCCTGCACACGCAAGCTTTGAGCTCTGCTCAAGGTCACTGAGAAATACATCAGAGCTCAGGACACGTGCAATATGTGCTTCACTTTTAACTGCTTGCTGCCTGTACCCCTATGCCAGCTTCCCCCTTACACCCACCAGCAGTAAGGAAACCCTAACCAAGAAAAGGCAGCTGCAAAGAGAAGCATGGATGTATACATGTGCACGTATGCATGTAAAGGGGGAGAAGGACACCTGGCAACGCAAGGGTACTTTGAAAGGTTTGGGGGCAGCACTACAACCACCTTCCCACCTCCCGACCACACTCTTCATCCTAAAGCAGCTGGTGAATAAGCAATTGCTGAGGATTTCTCCTCAACAGGAAGGGGTTCCAGCCCCTCCTGAGCTCCAAGCAGATCTCCATCTGCGTGGCCAGACAAAGGGCTACCTCCCTGATGAGCCAGACAAGCACCAGTGAGACAGGCCAGCACAGGGACTATTAATACCCAAGTACATTCTGTTTCCATCTCCCACTTGCATCCAGAACTGGAACTGATTCAGGTCCAAGTTATAGAAAAGGAAAAAACAACCCCCCATCCCCTCCCCCAGGGAGCAGGTGGTCCAAAATGTTGTGAATCATAATGAGGAGGTTAAGAGCCATAAATCACTGCAAAGAAAATATTTACAAAACACAAACTGTAACTAATAACTGTATTTAAAAGGGGACTTGGGTGTCTTACAAAATCTGGGAGGCAGACTGTGCTCACTCCACTGCTTCTAGATCAGTCTTGGATCCATAAAAGAAACCAAACCCAAAGAACTTATTTGAATCAAGAGCTTGAGGAATCGTGTGGAGACAAGGCCTGCAAGCTATGACTGGCAGAAGGCAATCTTCCCACTGCAAAGGAGAGCACAGACAACGTGGGAAGATCTCTGCAGCTTCTAGTGAAGAACTCGCGTCAAAACAACCCGTCACCCACCAGTGAACTGGTATCTACTGAGCAGGTTTGGTGGAAAAACAAGTGAAGAATTATGTACCAGACACAAAACCCCTTCCTTGCCCCACCACGCTCTAACAGAGTAGGAAGTAACACTGTCAATGGAGCAGTGACAGACTAAGATCCATCCAGCCCGCTGCTTTTTGACAGTGGCCAAGTCTGCGGCATCTGTGGAAGAACACAAATCAGGGCAAACATGCAGTGATTTTTCTCCAAATCAGCCTCCAGCAAACTGAGCCAGTTGAGGTCTCAACTTCCGAAGCACCTTATGGACAGGAGTTCCAATGCTAAATTCTTGGTCATATGGAAAAAACCTAAGAAACAGAAACCTGATTGGGTTTGTTTTTTTCCACACATGGCACCTGATTATTTCCTATGTGCATCCTTGTAAGTGAAAATGGGACCCTTTCCTATTTTGTTTCTCATACCATACAATATTCTATGTACTTGTCATATGCCTTCACTCCTGTCAGCTCTTTCTGTAAGTGAAGATTTCATTTCTTCTCATAAACAACCTGCTACATCCCTTTCATCACTATCATTATCCTTCTCTGTGCTACTTCTAGATCTGCTACAACCTCAGAGATATGCAGAAGTACCACAGCTGTATACTCTAACATAATGATATTTGCTGGTTTATTTCCTATTTCTCTTTCAAAATCATTTTTAAATCTGTCTCACTAGGCACAAGTCTACAAGTGCTGACAATAATCTGCCTCATACTCAAAACAATAAAATAATCTGCCTCATACTCAAAGCAAATTCCCGATGCTAAATGTCAGAGTTTGCTACCTCAAGACAGCAATTTCCAAGCTGAGGTGGCCAAACAATCAGCAGCTAGCTACTTATTTGAAGGTAATTCTTCCCAGTGTCTACCTGCTCAGCAGCACTGAAAGACGAGTGAGGATATTCATTAAACATACTCTTCACCTGAAATACCTCACATGAGCAATTGCTTTAATTACTAAAGTGATGAAAAATAATTACAGAAGAAAATTCTGCAATCTCAAACTAGGCAAAAAATACCCAAGGGAAAGTCATCATTATAATATCATCCATGTGTTATAAAAGGCAGCTGAGGAGCCCCTTGGTGCCACTGGCTCCCTTCTTTCCAAACCCTTGCCAGATGTATGGGGCACAGCCAGATAACCAAGCAGCTTCCCTGTTTTGCTCCCGAACACAGTATGTAAGGGTCTCCCACCACAGATGTGTCTCCTTTAAGGAGTCGCAAAGTCAATATCCCTTTATCATACAGCAGATGAGTTAAATACGTTTCAGTATGGCACATTGAGAAGCTGAGAGACTCGATGCTCTGTAATTAAATAATGCTGGATGCTGGTTCATGACAACGCAACACCAAGGCGACAGCACCTGCCATTTTCACGCTAAGTAATTTACATAAACTTATTCCTCTACTTCTATACCTCCAGCTGCATTCCATAATTTATACAGACACACAAATTCTTCCCTCTGACATTAACAAGAGAAATGAGTTGAATAATCAGCTCACAGTGTTAAGTGCATTGCATTTACTATCAAGCAAGCTTTTTTAGTTCAGGGGATGATTAATCTTCCCTCTGCGGGTAGAGTACCAGGAGATGCAGAGAGCTGACAATTGCTCTCGGCTTCTGGCCATGCACTCCGTATGCTCACCTTGCAACAGCAGCATTGGCTGGATCCCTCCAAGAGCTGCTCTAATTCATTAACCCAGCAGAAGAATTGGGCAGCTTTCTGCCAGGTCAGTGAATTAAAGTAGCTCACGTAAGGAATGCCAGAGCCAGTAAAAAGGAGCGGGAGTTTGTGCTTAAAGCCAGAACTTGCCTTTCTGACAGCAGTGAATCTTTAGATCAGCTCAGCTGCCAGAGGTACTGCAGTCTCATTAGCATCTCCACTCACAGCTATCTGTGCTGGGTGCCTCCATTAGGGATAAGCACACTAATGTAAACCAAGAAAGGGGAAAGGGGAAGTAACCAGGGGAACCAGCACCATAAGAAGTGAAAACAATGTCAATGGTTGAAGAGACAACAGGCTGCAACAGGCAGACTCAGGAGACCAAATATGGTCCGGTACCTCAGTCTATTTTTAATCCAGGTCTTTCAGCTGTGCTTTGGGACAGTATCAAGAGAAAGGACAGATGCTTGGAGATGAAGACTGGGAGACCCACATGCCAGGCAAGAAACAAAGCCCGACGGATGAGGCTTGATCCTAAAATAAAAAAAAGGATTCCAAAATACTAAGCTGTTTGTATTACACCACCTATTGTGCCAATTTCTTCTCCATGCCCCTGCTCTGAAAGCTTCAAATGCTTTCCAGTACACTCAGACCTCCAGAATCAAGCTCATCCTTAGCTGATGACACCAACCAGTCATTCCCCTTTTGCTCAAAGCTCTTAGACTGCATAGGAAGGCATGGACTTTGACTCTCAAAGTTTATTTTACTGAAGTTCACTGCTGATGTTTGACCTCAGGCTTCCAGACCATTGTCTATTAACTCAGACAACACCAATTTCAATTCATTCAAATGGACTTCCCCACCAGAATCTGCCAAGTTTCTATGAGAAGATGCTCCTACACAGTTAGGGACACTGCTAGAGATGACATTACTTTGCTGCATAACATCTTGCCAAACAGATGGAAGTTCCCTTTCTGTGAGGGACCTTTAAGCCACTCCATATTCTCTGTTACTTCTGCATTTATCCTAAAGGCTACCAGCCTGAAAAGCAAGAAAGCCCTGCCATCTGAGCACACCTTTTACTATCTTTGCCAACTGGACCAAGCACAGGCCTTGTTTTTAAAAGCAAAGACAGACCTTATCTGTCTGGCTGAAGGAATTTCTGAATCATCCCATGGGAGCACAGGCTTTAACTCAGCAGCAAAAAAATGCACCGGCTGTTTGGTCTGGGGTATCGCCTTCACATGACAGCAGCTGCTCTTGTCAGTTGCCATAATGGGAGGGAAGGATCATACATATATCACCCATGATGAGTTTTCGCTCTGATGAGTTAGCACTGTTGTTTGAGCAAGACAACAGAAGGGTGAAAGGAAAAGATGCCTTAAAGCGTAGCAGTCGAGTCCACATGTCCAATAAGTAAGAACCAGCACGTGTGATGGACTAAATGCTTGACATTGGCTATAGATGTTCAGGGTGAAATAACTAAGTTGCTCTGCTGTATATTAATAGCACACTTTAGTTCGAGTATCTACTGAGTCTTCCTCCTTCCCCTAGTTCCTACATCATTAATCAGTGTACTGAGAAGGAGAAAAGTTACAATTACATCCCAAGGCAGCCCACAGAATCAAAATAACTTCACACAGGAGTCCTAGACAGAAAGATAAAGGGACTCAGAAGATCCAGGACCCTGTGCATGTGAAAGCCTGGCACGTGAAAGGCCCTTATCTGAGGTGCCTTCTCCCTCCCCTTGGATTTCTTCATGTGCCACCATCTGGGATCCTCTGGGTTTGATCAGTCCCAGCCACAGCAGCAGCAATGTGCTCATCTGCTCCCATACTCTCTTCCCAGCTATCTATGGCCTGTGAGCCCAACTCCACATGCTCAGCTCGCACATCTTTAACCACATCAAATGGTCAGACCAGACGTGCCCACCTGCTTCCAACAGCCAGTACAAGCGTTATGTGTTACTGAGCCTGTTTTTCACATAACCCCTGCCAGCCAGGCTCCCTCCACAGCCTCCTGGCAACACCGCTACCACCCAGCAGTCTCCCAGCAACGCTCCCTTCGGCACAGATGGGCTCCCAGTCCCTCTTTGCAGGCTAGCCAGCCTCCTCAAGCACTGCAGGCTCCTTGGAGCCGGCATCAGTTGATGAAACACAGAGCTCAGCCCTGCAGTGCCACGGAGATGGCTCCTAATATGGAAGAGGAGCAGGAGGACTGGCAAGAGCTTACATCCAAGGTCAAGGCTCACATTATTTCCATTAAAAACGAACACTCTAAGGCTCTGGGCAAGGCTGGGAACAGCAAAAAATACACAGGAAAGCCACTGCCCTGTTTTACTCCCTGTTTCCAGCTTTCTCATCCAACTGGCAGCGCTTGAGATAGCTGCAGGAGACGGGCAGCCCAAATCTTATGAACTGGAACAGCACTGGGCAACCTGGTACTAAAATGATGACTTGCATTTCTGCATACTGCACCAGCTCTAAGGTTTTATTTCCAGCCTGATCTCATCTACATTTGCATTTGCTGAGGCTTCATTTATGCACTATCAATGCACTTTACAGGGTTTGTAGTTCTTTTCTTCTTCAAGATGCCGAAGTTGCTGCATTCCTAGCATGAACTCAAAGATATCGAAGTCGTAGCCAGCAGTGCCAACCATGCAGCCCCTGCCCACTGCAGTAGAGGCAGATGAGCATCCTGGGGACCACGCATACTTGAGCTGGCACTATCAGCTCTTCCAACTGTTGGCACTGAATTCACCCAGTACTTACAGGGGGGGGGGGGAAATAATCTCTATGAGCCAAACACCCAACTACAAGTAAAACTGAAAGCATTAACAGATTAAATCCGCCCCTGAGAACCGAAGGCTCTCACCATAAGGTTCTTTATTAAGAAGTTAAGTCTTAACAAGTGGTTTAAGGGGTGGATAAAGCTTTTGCTGGGATAATCTGCCAGCATGTTGCCCAGTGCCAGTTCCAGGCCATGGGAAGAAGAAAGCGAACAACCTAAGAAGGTGAAAATCTTCATCTGGCAAATAGATGCCCAGTAGCTGAGAGGTCCTCTCCTATCTTTGCCCCCTGAAGCTCCTTGCCATCTTCAGAAAGTGAAAGCAAAGTATTTTTGTACTCTGCTAACTTCCTGAAAACGAAGACACGTTGGGATTACACCTCCATGCATGTGCTCATTCTAATCCTTTGTACCATCAACCTTCCAGAATTTGCCTCCACCACATTCATTTGAACTGCTTGCCAATTAACACAAGGTAATTAACACCTTTGTAAAGGACTGTCTTCAGACAATGCCTCCACGGTAAAAACACCACGATCCCAAGTATTACTGCTCTTTGCAAACACCAATTTACAAGCAGAACATGCACAAGAGGAAGGTAGTAGAAGGTCAGAAGCTATGTTTTATTTATCATTCTCTCCTTTTCAAGCCTACCACTGATTTGCTGCGTACTTAAGCAGTCAGCAGCCTAATCAATGGCTGCTTTTCCCCACAGCACTGCGCTGCTCTCCTGGCTCCTCACCCTTGTGCACTTACTGCGAGAGATACGTTCTGCGTGCTGGCTGTGTTCGTGCTCTGCTCTCCATGCGGCTGCGTGCTTCCGTAGAGCGTCAGATTGTGCTCGCTGGTCTGGCCTGCATAGTCCTGAGTGTGTGGCACCCCATACTCTGTGGGAATCCCGTTCTGTGGGGGTGGCGGAAATGGGATTGTGGTGAATGGCTGCACCATTGCATCAGGAGTTGCTGCTGGCTCCTGGTTACCCTGAAGAGAGGGAAAAGGAGAAAACAGCTGTATACTACAGAAGATAAATCAAACCATCGGCATGAGAAATTACACACAGGTGTTCATGCGAATATCCCACCCACTGCCACCATCATATTGCACAGTCTTCTATTATCTTCTCTATCAAAAAGAGCACGCCTTGCTCCTCTGAGCCATGACACTGTTTTCTTAATCTTTCTAGGCAACTTTCTCACTACTGGGTGGCACACAAAGAACCAATTATGGGGCTCGCAAATTGCATGCCCCTGTAATCTCACACAAGGCTTTATGCACAGTAAAGCAGTATTTTGAAGGGGAAAGAGGCACTGAAACATCAGAACGGAGAAGGAAACACAGACAGAAAAACAGGGTTCTTTAATATCCCTAAGAGTAAAATATCTGGGTCCAGCTCTTCCAGCCTGACCCTCACGGTCCTGCTCACAAGCAAGCACATTGTGTGGTTGAGAGCACACTTCCCTGTTGTGTAAAGAGGAATGCTTTTAAAAACTCATCTGTGCAGCAGCCCCCTCCTTTGCTCCAGCAGTACCAAATACAGAGCACGGGTGCTTAGGAATATCTCATTTGCTTCTTGCTGACTGTACAGAAGACACCAAAGAGCTGTGGGGAACTGAGCCGAGACTGGAAACCTAGAAGACACTCCCTCCCTCCCAGTGCTGAGCATCACACATCACACTACCATCACATAAGGCATTAATTACCCACTCCACCCCCAGCTTACACTACCCCACAGAGACCTCTACACTAGGACAATGAACTTTTTAGCAGCTTTTAGCACTGCCTTAGATGTAGTTGACACCAACCAGATGACTCAGAAACAGACAACTGACCATGCAAAATATATTCCCGAAAGACAATTAAAATGCTACCCCACCATGCCTGAAAACCACCCAAAGCAAACACAAAAGCATGCAGCCACTGCAGGGATCTCACCGAGGTGGGAGCAGGGAGCTGTATTCATTCAGCCACCTGGGGCAAAGGAGAACAGCCTTGACATTGAAGCCCAGGCTGCTGCACCGCTCCTACTGCTTCCACTGCCGCAGCAGGGGAGAGAGAAAATCCACGGAACAGATTTATGATAGGAGGGCTGTTTGATTTATGTGTGTGTCAACAGACTAATCCTGATTTTAAATTTTGGCTGCTGTTCCAGCCCTGGGTCTTCCGCCACGAAGCCCGGAGGTACTCCGAGCCTATTCTGACACCAGCACGCTTAAATCAATGGAGAAAAGCGGAGCAGACCATGTCCCACGGATCGGAAAGGCAGAGTGGGGATCACCAAGCAGCCTGTCAGCAGAGAACATACAGGGGCTGAGAGACCTCCAGTGAAGCCGGACAAACCTTTCAGTCCCTTTATCAGCCTACCTGAGCTTTCCCTTCTGGGCAAAGGAAACAATGATAAATGCAGCGCACCTCCAGCCAGCACCGGGTCATTCAGACACTGGCTGAATCCCAAATTTGCTCTGACATTAGTCTATCTGGTCTGCCTCCCTTGGAGGCCACGTGCTCTAGCAGCTGGGGAGAAGGAGAGGGAAGGGCATTCAATACCACTTAGCAGAGCTAAGCTGCAGCCTTGGCCCACACCCGAACGGATGGGCTCCTTAACTGAAGTCCAGTCCTGCTGCCTGCAGGAACACAGAACTCTGCAGCTTTATCAGAGGAAGAAGCATTGAGGCAAGCATGCCAGTCGCAGCCAGTGCTTGGGTCCTTGCACACACTGCCCCAGGCAGCTGCAGCCCTGCACTGCCTGCTAGCAGCTCTGCAGAGGCTTTCCACACACCCAGCACATCTCCTGAGAGCAGAACAGGGTGAAGGGTTTTCACCCCCAGAAAAGGAGGGCAGCTCCACCAGCCCTCTGCATCTGCTCACTCCTTTGCCATTGTCAGCTTCAAAGCAAGGAGCTTCTGGCTCGTCCTAAACCATCCCCAAGACCTGCAGCGAGAGTGTGACAAACAGGAGGGAGGAGAGGCTGAATGATGGTTATCCCAAACCAGGTATCAGCAACCACAACACTCCCCCACTCGGGCTATTTATCCCCTTGTTGTGGCAGCTCCACTCTGTCCTCATACTCTTTTGCTTACTGTATTTAATTACATCCAACTGCCTGGTGTACCGCTTAGCATCGCAGATTAGAATCATAGAACAGTTGGATTGGAACTGTTGGAAGAGTTGGACCCTTCAAAGGTTGCCTAGTCCAACACCCCTACAATTAATAAGGACACCTTCAACTAGATCAAGTTGCTTCCACACAGCCCATGCTGTCTATCCTTTCTTGTGGTTAAAACAGAAGCTAGATATGAAACTGATGTTTTTCAATTTAGATTTAGAAAATTGGCAGGGTAACTCCAGGAAAGATGCAGTAGCAGAAACTATTTCCAGTTTTCTTAGAACAAGTTGGATTTACAAGTAGTAGTACCCCGGATCAGAGGAAGAGAATGCTAATTAGCCATAAACAAAACCTGTTCTGCCGTCCTCTCAGCGGTGCAGGGCTGCTCCCCAAAGGACACACTCCAGTGTTTTGTTTCATCTCACTCTCAAGACTACTTAAAATGCCCGCCCATCAACCTTATATAATCTTATTTTCAGCATTTTTACCCCTCAGTTAAGAATGTTCCTTCCAGTTTAAATGCATTTCAACCTTTTAAATACTTTCTGTCCCTTCTTCAATTATCTCCAAATGTTTGAAGGATGAAAAATGCTCTCTCACTTCTGTTGCCTGTGGCATTTTGATAATACATATTTATTTTGAACTTAATCACACCTTGCAAGCCAAAATATCCTGGTAACTTCATTACTTCCCTCTGACCTTCCTAAGGTTTTCCAATAAGGGATTTCTGGTGCAGAATGAAATGTTTTTAATACCATTGTCACTCCCTCCCAATCACGCTAACATGTCAAAATCGTATCTTTTATTACAAATGTAGCCTGAATTTAATGTCTCAGGTTATCTGTAGATCTAGCACCATTATGCTTGTTCAGGTTTCACAGTCCCATAGAGTATCTCTATCTCGAATTATTTTTCTCTTGATATGACGATGTGCACATTTCCCATCTGATTTTTTTTTCATTTTAATTTCCTTTGATGCTTTACAATTACTTTTTTCTCCTGTTTCCACTAGTGTCTACAGAAACAGACTCCCGATGCGATCTCTGCAGGTTTCACGGCATACTGATATCCTCCAAACCCAATGGAGATTCTACCTCTTCTGTTATTCTACCAAACTTCAACATTTACACAACACTTCATATTTTCAAGAACTAACACAGAAAAGAAAAACAAAAGTCTCGTTTATCTTCAAATACAGAACCTGAACTCCTTTCCCTACTTCTAATCCACCAGGGAAAATCAGGCATTGTCTGATTTTCAGGCATGTCACAGGCATTGCTTTTCCCACTTCTCAGGAGGTACAAAGAACATGGAGAAACACCCAAACCTCCTGATGAAGGTACACAGGTAGAAGGAGAGACTCACCTGAAGGTATTCAGCCCATCCAGTCTTCATAGCATACCCCACTGCACTGCCAGTCTTGTCTGTGTTAGCTCATTAAATTCTCTTCAGCATTTACTCAAATGCAACAACAGACCATGATGGGTATGTCCAAGAGTAGTCACCATTCCCAAATACACACACGTATCCCATCACAGGACTAGGAAAGCCTGGCTGCGGCTCCCCACAAGAACTATTGCCATCTTCAACTCCTATGATGCCGTATCTTAACTACCCCTTAGGAGCAGCCAACCGCAATGCAGGGTGGCTGCTGGCATCTCCAGGAGGGGAGCCCTAGGGACATTTGGCTGCAGGAATAATTTCAGCGGATCCAGGTTAACCAATTCTCTCTGTGAGTTTATGCTGCCATGCACAGACCATGCTAGCTGCCATCCTGTGCTCATCAAGCTGGGAAAGGCTGTTCAGTGCAACTGGAACTCAGTGTAATTAACACACACTCCTCTTCTTTGAAAAAAGAAAAAGGAGAATACTTCAGTACAATATATGGTAACCTACGGCTCAAAGAAAACCAGCAGCTCCTATGTTTTTTATTCATTCTGTTGCCCTGCTCCCAACAGAAATCGCTCATCCACCTCAGGCAGGAATTCAAAGCAGCTCCCCTCTTGCAAAATGTTGACATCTGATTCATCAGCACCCAAGCCCTCAGGGCACAAAAGGGATCCTCATCTGGGCTCCCCTTTCAGGCCCCTATTCTCAGCCCTACAAAAGTCCAGTCATGTCCTCACAGGTACCGATTTCCTTCCTTAAATCAGGGTTTCGCCTATACAAGTCAGTACAAACTCATCCCACGTTTTGTTTAACAAGCCAAAATAACTATACCAGTGAAGAATCCCTAATGGGGACACACTGCTAAGAGTTTACGCAGCTTTAACTTAATTAACAAGCTCTGTAGCTCCAAGCTAAGCAGAGGAGCAGTAAGTAACTGCATGCAGTAGTACCTTGCAGCAGGATGGAAGCTGGGGACCACGTCTCAACAAGGAGCAACGTGGTTCATTCAGCAAACACGACACAGGATGAATTCCTTCAGCAGACAGCAGGTGGTGATCCAAGATCACGGCACCGGAGCACCAAGAGGGAACACCAGAAAGGCACACAAAGGCCTCCTACTTCCATAAAGCTGTCAAAGATCAGTCTATTCTGTGAAGGGCTGGTTTTGTTTTGCTCATTAGACAAACGGGTTTAATTACAGGGATATGAAAGGAGCCTTACAGCAGTGCAGCTCCGTATCCCTTCTGCACTGGTAGGTCACAATATGCAAAGATATTAAAGCATGACCAACCACAGAAATTACAATCCTTGTGAAGCTGAACTGGTACAATTTCTGTACAGACATTTCTATGCAAACTGCCACAAGGTCTGTGCTGTTCATAACCCTCTTGCAAGTCATAAGCATCACAGAAAGGTGAAGAGAAATGCTACAGCATGTAAACATCAAGTAATCTCTTAAATATGCCTTTCAACTCTGGTAACCCCCAAATCATTGGGATAGATGTGAATATATGCCTATTAGGGGAACGGGGTTTCTAATAGGTATGCCTTCACTGAACTCATTTGATGAAAACTCGAAGTAACTGACTTGCAGCTAACAGAGGCAATTAACCTGTTTGTGAAGACCAGTGTGTTCCAGGCTACCCCTGTTTGCTCTCTGCACTAACCTAATCCCTTTCGTAAACAGCACACACATTTGTAGCTCAGATGTGAAGGGCCTGGCATTCCTGTTCAACCTGGAGCCGCTGCCTGCCCCCAGCTCTGCGCATGAAAGGGATCCTTGTGAGCGAGGGGGATGTAGGGACCGCGCTGTCCCTCCTCCAACCCAGGTCACAGCATGACACACGGCTTTGGCAGAAGAGGCCAAGCACTGCTCCCAGGCTGTATGCAGAGAAGAGAGAAGGGGCCTGCCATACCACACTGCTGGCCAGGAGCAAGAGAATAATAAGGAACATGGGCTGGGGTTTCCCATTCCCCCCCCCCCACACACACAGCTGAACACAAATTAAGATTGCTGTTGCAGCCTCCCCTCCTCAGCCTCTTCCAACACAGCCTCTCTCCTTCCTTCCAGGGCTGCTCCAGCAGGAGTCTCAGTGGGACTCATGCTCTCAGTCAGGGCTCCAGAGGTGCTCTCCATCCCACCTCCAGCTGTGCACTCATGTGTTCTCTCCCCTGCCAGCCACAGTGCTCCATCCATCCTGTGCTGAGCCGTTTCAGCACATATCCCAGGGAGAAAAACCAACTCACTTTTTATTGTCAGGTTAGTTTGTTCCCAGTTAAGAGTGCTGAAATGGCTTGGCAAGGAGTTGGAGGAGAACCAGAGCCAGAAAAGAGAGGGGGGTGGAGAAGCTGGGGAGGGAAGTGCCATGTGCACCAGCACTTGGATGAGCTCAGGCAGTCTCTGACATCCATTAACCCTCTCCCCATGCAATCCCACAATTTGCACGCTGACAATGAATGTATCAGCAAGCAGTTTCTTTGCAAATGGGAATGGATACAAAGCAGCGTGAGGGATGCTCTGAGACCCACCAGAACTCAAGCATTATCCCTTCCGGAAAACCACAGGTTGGTGCTATTACAGAGGCAAACCCCAACCTACACTAGAGGCTCTTACAGCAAGATGGAACTTAAGCCTTGATTTTAGAAACTCTGTTTTTGCTCTCTACAGTCATGAGGATATTCAAACACAAGGCAAAGTGATGTAGAGGGTGACAAAGTGATAACGGCTTTCCAATTGCCCAGTCATGCTATGTACGATGCCCACGAACATCATATCAGCTCTTAATCCCCCAAAAATATTAACACTTTCTCCACTATTACAGATTAGCTTCTGAAGGGGAAAAGTGGGTAAAATGCCTATGGAAAGGAAGTTTGGAGGTGAAAAGGATATATACAAAGGATATAACCATCTTGAATTCTTCACCTTTGTATAAACCTGTTCTTGGATTCAAGGGGTATGTGACCCTAACGTGACACCCACAGTCCACACTACAAAGGCATCTGTTCCTCCAGAGAGCAAGACTGCCATGTCTGTCTGTCTGGCGACCCAGACTGATGAAAATCAACACTCTCTTTCTTGATGTGGGTTGAGCATAAAAAGCACCTTGAAGAGGATCACAGTAATAAGAGGTTTTATATTTCATCTGCACATCTGGCGCTTGATCTTCATTTGATCTATGACACATGGCGGTAACAGGAAAGGATAGTAAATTTTGACTCTGCTACCATGGGCACAAGAGCAATTCCTCCTGAATCCTCCTAAAAGCACTGCTCTACTTGTAAGTAATTTTTCAAGTTTGGTGCAATTTTATGCTAGTTTTGTGAAAGCAAAGGGAAGCTCATATGCATGCATTCTTTTTTTGAAGCCAGATGTAATCAACTTAGGAAAAGCTTTTTGCGCTGGGTTAGCATAAGCCTAAAAAAGCTAATCAGAAAAAGATAAAAAGAAAAAAGATGCCTGCATTCAAGCTTGCACCTAGCTAACCATTTAAAGGCATGTTTTCTTTAACTTCCTGGTGCAAGCTTGCACTAGATTATCTAATCTCTCTCTTCCTTCTCCTAGATACAGAAAGCAAGGGAAGAACAAGTTATCTTCCAATATACACTCTATTATTCCAGGCTACCAAAAACTGTTCTGTAAGATAAAACAGCTGGCCTTTTTTCTTTAAATGGATTTAAGAAGTTGGAGAAAAAAATCAAGTCACTCTTTTGTAGGAAAGGATGAAAGAAAATTATAGTCTTATCTTACTCTGATACACAGGAAGCACTCACTCATCCCCATGCTGTCATTATTTCCAGTAATGGTCAACTTTTGCTCTAGCCCAATGTACAAATGCAAGCTCTCAGGGCTGAATGTGTACATGCTTAATTAAGAAGCCTCTGGGCAACCTGCAAAGAGGTTTCCGGTTGGATATAGGCAAAGCTTTAGAGTTATGCAACATTAACAAGGCCCAGATCCACATCTACTTACCAGCCTAAAGCATACCTTTCAGACTGTAAAAAAGCACTGATTTTCTGCTCCTAAAATCTACATTCCTCCTCATTAAAAAGAAAAAAAAACCCAACCAAACCCAAGGTTAAATGTTACTGGCACAAAGGCATCCCAACAAATGCTTTCAATCAATTCACGCTCTTTGGGGTTGATTAGAAAGAGAGAATTATGCTTCAAGAGACGACATCAAGGTCTCAACATCTGTTTCCATTCCATATTAGGAATGAAACTACCTCTGAGAATTACTGGGGAGAAAGGGGTGGGGGTGTGGAACAAAGGAAAAAGTCATCAGGATGGAGACGTCCTCAGCAGCAAAGCCAGCAAGTAAGGGAAGGGCTCAGGCTCAATTTTTTGTTCCAGATTGGCCCTTTAGCACCTACCCTGGCTGTGTTCTTCCCACCTCTGCAGTATTCCAAGTGAATATTTTCCACTTCATATTCACAGTCAAATGTTCTTGTGGAAAAAAAAGACTTCCAATAAGGCAACCAGCTTTCAACAAATCAGTATAAAAATAAAGTCTCAAAATACTACGGGTCTAGTAAGGCGTTAATGCACCAAGCACACAGCGGCAGCAGCATCCTCCACGTAAGTGAGATTAGTGTTGGGCAAAGAGGGTTAAATTTCTTCTTTTGGACCAGGATTCATAGTGAATCATAGCTGAAAAAGTGTGCTGCAGATGTGGTGTGTGTGCTTAATCCAAGCTAACTACAATTAGCTTTTCAGCAGATTAGCAAACTAATCACACTCACAGTTCGCATGATTGCGGATCCTCACACAGGGAGGCAGCAGGAACCGGAGGCCACTGGTGGGGAAGGAGTGTGGTAACTGCTCTTTCAGGAGCGGTCCATGGTAGCACCAGGGTACTCACAGACATGACTTTAAGATGGCACAAGGGACCTGCCTGTATTGGATTTCTGCCTTCCTCCTGAATGCTAAACAGTGGTTCCTGATGCTGCTCAGTAAAAGAAGGGCTGCAGAACACGGGAATACAACAGGGAACAAAATCCCACCTCATCCCACAGTAATTCTTGAGCAGGCTGTCAGGGTAGCATCACAGCTACTATCACCTCAGCTAATTCTGCAGATTGCTCACTTCACATGGCTTTGTTTCAAGGGAAGCCTAGCTCTCCAAGTGACATATTTCTAAAGACCAGTATCTGCTTCTCCAACCCCAATCAGATACCTGAGCTGGGCTGACAAACCATTTTCCATCCCATGTCCCTGCTCTGCAAATGGACTACTGCCTTGTATCTGCAAGTAGATCACTGAATCTCAGTGAGTGTGGAGCGTTACTTCTGCAACCTCAAGAATTCAAACTGCTTCCTCATGAAGCTCAATCAGCCCCTTAGAAAGATTCTATCTACTTCAGTCATAGGAATTTTCAAAGCCCTTACAGTGTGACACAGCTATCTGCAATAGACTCTTCCATATCTCTCTGTATATCCAGTGCTCTTCTAGGAAGGATTTTGAAGATCACTTCTGGCATCAGGCTTCCCTGTCCCCGTCTCCCCTTGCTGTGAAGGGAATGAGCTGAAAGCCATAGTGAGCTGCGCAGAGGTGCTGCTCTGAGCTGACTTAGTTCCTGGAGGATGGATAAATCTCAAAGCCCCATCAGCCAGCTTCACTTACACTGGCCCCTTCATTTCCCCCGATTTCAGTGGCCAGCAGGAAAGTCCTCGTGGCTGCCTGCACTAATCCCAGCACCTCACAGGGAAAATGCAGCCCTGCCTCCTCTGCCAGCGCAGGAGGAGGAAGGGAGAAAGTGCTGGGAAGCACAGAGCACATCTGGAATCAATTGGAGAGCGCTGAATGCCTCAGAAAGAACTGCAGAGCTGGCAGAAACCATAGCAAGGAGCCGTGCGTTCAAATGTGACTATGGAGCAAAGGTGGGGGACGAGACGCATACAGCATACTTAAACACAAAACCAGAGCTCCTCTTGGGGCTCTATTCTTTACTGCAAGCAGCTAGATGTCTCAGCCCTGTCACATTTTTGCTGCCACTGGCCTGTCACGGGTACAGGAAGAATTCAGTAGGGAAAATTAGGGATGAGATGCACACAGCCCAGCCAAGGCAAACGGGACTCATCTGTGGCATAAGTACTAAGACCCAGTAACAAAGCAATAATATATCAAGCTGCTTTCTGGGTGCAGGGCAGACGTAATCTGACTTGGCACACACTCCAGAACAGAAATCTGACAGTTTAAAAACTCCAATCTCTTCTCACAGTTACTTTCCATCCCAGCAATGCATTCTCCTACCTCCTGCTACTCATTTGTTCCAAGAGGAGTTTTCCATTTTTGAGGAAGCCTCCACTATGTGCCCTGGAAAGCAAAGGTTCTGGAAAGGAGCAGAGGGTCATGGAGAAGCAGCTCACCAGTGCTGCAGCCTGGTACAGCGTGACCACAGTTGTACAGGCATATAAGCAACAAGTAGGATGCCAGAAGCATTGCTAATGTGGTACTTGGCCTCAGCCAGATGAAAAATAAGATACATGCTTCCACATATGAATTTTCTAAAGAGAATTAAAAAAACTCAAGAGACAACACAAAAGAGTCACAAAAAATACCACAAAACTGGAAAAAGCCACATGCCTGTACATTGAAAAACATGAAAAGCCCAATCTGTTTTGCTCATAATTAAAAAAATGAGTTGCAATGGATTATTTTCTGCAAGAGGGAAAAAAAAAAAAGCAGGCACTAATGATATTTAATTTAATGAACAAAGGCATCAAGAAAACCAATAGCCAGAAGCTGAATCTGATAAATTCAGCTCTGGTAAAAGACACCATTTTATTTTGTTTACTGATTTCTAAATGACAGTCATTAAGTCAGCTGGTGAGCAGGACTCAGTCCTTTCCACCTCTTCATGCCTTCATGCTGAAAACATTATGCCATTCAAAACAGACGTATGCGAATGAGACGAAATGGCCTACAACGCACAGGGCCAGAAGAGACAATCTAAAGCTAGATCTGTAGGCCAGCATCCTGGAAAGCTAAGAAGAGCTGGTGGGAGTCAATGCACATAAATTAAAGCAGATTAAACTAAACAGCAGACACATCTATAAGTAAAATGACTTCACCTTATGGAGAAGAGCAAGCTATTGAGAAGTATAGGTGCATTTTCATGTACCACCTAATATGATAAACTACCAACCGGCCTCAGAAGCAGTGGCTCCGCTTCCCACCCCGGCTGTTGCGAGATCTAGGCATGCCACAGCCATAGCCAGAAAATTAATCCAAACAATAGTGCTCTGTTTGGTCACAAACTGAACGGTCTCACTTTATATCTGCCTAAGCATGATGTCCAAAGTGGTGAGGAGGCGGAACATATGGCCAGGGCAGAGACACGAGGGGGACTATTCTTCTTGCAGCAGCACAGTTACGCTACATTAAGTGCAACTTGAAAATGCACCTGAAAGCCACGTTCATACCAGTACAAGAGTACCAGTACATGGACATTTAGCATATGTTATTGCCACTACCTGCTTCGCTTACGCTTAACTTTTAGGAGTGTCCCCATGTAAACCAGCATAAAGCTGGTTTATGCACAGTGAATTTGTCAAGTGTCTCAGGAAGGATTTCCCCTTTGTAATAAACTCCCTTTAAAGCCTCTTACCCCCAGGCCTTCCAGCTAAAGTATGTTTACCAAATTCCTGCTGTAACCACAAACCAGCAGAGACTTCTCCCCTACACAGGCCACCTGTGGTAGACTTACCCCCTACACAGCTCAAAGTCAGCAGATCATTTGACCACCTTTCAGACGGCTCTTCCTGGTCTGGGGGGTCATTAATGCAGCTCCTGCAGTCTCTGTGCTCAGCAGCATCTTCGGGAGCATGCTGCTGTCCCTTGTCATCACCCCATCAACGCCTTGGTCACATAAAACGTGCGTGGGTTTAACAGCAGCGATATACTAAATATTCACATTAAACTACCACATATTACTGGCAGGCCCACTTTTAAACTGCTCAATTCTACCAAAGCTAGATCGATAAACCTTAAAAGCTAAATTGATGTAAGAGCATCTCATTTCGGTGGCACGCCTGTCAGCATCTGCAGCTCCATTAATATGTTACTGCATGAGCTCCTGTGAAATTTACCCCTCCATAACCCCCAGCAGACCTCCACCTTCCACAGGCAAGCGCATTAAAAGGTCCTTTTTTGTATTCTCCCTCTCCTCGCTCTGTTTGTCTGCTTACACCTACCGAAAGGCAAGAGAACAGGCTACACAAAACTTAAACCCTTTCATCTAGTCGGTCTCCCCTTCTGTACATCCCCTCTCACGCACACAGTGTCAGGCTAAACAAAGCCGCTCGCTCCAGGATACAGGCCTGGAAAAAAAAGCATTAGCATCTGGCAACCAAGAGCAGCACCCGGGCATACGAGCCTGAGAGCAAACACAAGTCTCTGGCACGAAGAGGAAACACCGAGACGTACGCCTGACTGCTCCTGTCAATCTTGCAGTGGGGGAATGCCCGGTTTTGGGGCTGGTTTTTTTCTTAATATATTTTTATCATATTACCGAAAGGAAATGCCAGGGACTGCTGCAGCCCCTGTCCCTTGAGGCTCTGCTGCTGCCGTCAGGCTGTGCTGCCTTTGCAGCGATGAATATTTAAACAGGGCAATAAATATTTCAGAGCACATTCATCCCGATGAGAAGCCTACTAGCCTAAGAGAGAGGAGACAGCCACGCAAGGCCGGGACTGCTCCTTGCTCTGCCCCTCCAGCTCCCACACTGCCTGCCTGCCCTCCTTCCCCCCAGCCCTCACAGGCACCTGAGGGCCTCAAATATTGATGAGCACAGCTCCGGTTACTTTCCAAACAAGCAAAAACACCTCGACAAGGTAAAAAGGTGCTCTGCTTTCCAGAGAGATGAAGAACACAGCTACTGTGAGCTGCGCTTTTACTGGCCTCTGGCTTTTGGGTGTAATGTTCACACTCGGGGAGAAAATAATTTGCTTTAAATCTTTTAATATTGTGCCTTAGTAGAGCAAAAACCCAAGACCAGCAAACCCAAAAGCTGGACCAGCACCTGGTGAAGTGAGAAAGCCTGACTCTTCCCCCCCCCCAACTCCTTCTCTCCATTTCAGCAGTGCATTTACTCGGGCATTCCTTGGTTGCTAGCAGCTCTGCTGGGCTCCCTGTGGGATGCTAACAGATGTATACAACTTGGCCATCACTGGCATAAATAAAATCTGCTACAAGATAGGTTTAGGACGTAACAGAAAATGCAGTCATTTACTCGGCTGTCATCTGCATGTCGCTCACGTACCAAGGGCTATTTTGACTTTCATAGTGCTAAAAGCTTGGGGTTTTTAACTAGGACCTAGCTATGCTCTCACCTATAAAGAAACTTTTCTTTTTTAGAAAGACTATTTCAGGGGGTAAATAAATTTTCCAGTAAATTTTAAAGGAAATCAAAATCATGTATAAGACACTTGCTCAGTATGAAATTTACAGGGCCAAAAAAACCATGACCATGCTTAAAAATGAACTTTCATACCAGCCTCTACTGCATATCTCACCAGATTCAAAAGATGCATGATATTTGCTGGTCACACAATACAGGGAGAAGCCTTCAGAAAACAGTTAAGCCTACTAAGTAAAGGGAAGCCAAAAAGATACTCTCATAAACAGCAGCCAAAGGGTTATCCTTAAATGACAGGGACAAGCCAGCCTGTCCTGGCTAACTGAGCTGCACCAGGGCATCTCCTTTCCAGGTAAAGGCTGTAATTACTAGTATATAAAAAGAGGGCATCTCTGGCTTTCCTGGTGCCCACATTTTAAAGGATGGTAGTAACTGAATCACAATGTCAAGGTGCCTCTCAGGCTGTACAAGGAGAAGACACTCCTTGTACCTGGATCCTGGCCCAGCTGAAGATACAAGCTGGGCACCAAATGGCTCAGCCCTGTCACAGCTTGGGCACGGCAGGGCGCGTGCAAGGTTATGCGACAACTCAGCAAGGTCTGCAGATGCACAGTCCTGGATTAAACTGCTGAATTCCCCTGCAGTCTCATTTCAGCCGCTTTCAAACCTTTAAAGGGGAACAGCTGGGTCTTTGCTATGCGCAGAAAGGGCCCTGCAGCACATCAAGAGTGAGCTTCCTACCGCAAGCCAGAGCTCCTGCTATTTCATCTACGGTCCTCATGGTGAAGGGAAGAGACCAAGGCAGCATCTGAGTGGCCAGTTTCCTGTTAATGAAATTCTCTCTCATCCCCTTGCTCTATGCCACGAATTGGCTCCAAAGTGAAGTATTGAACTGTCAAACAGCAAAACCACTCTCCAGATAGCATTTCAAGGAAGAGCAGCTGCCTACTGAATAGGTGGATCAATCACCTGTTGCCTCTCTCTATCCCTTCTGACCGAAGGCTCCTGGGAAGAGCAGCAGCCTCCCTTCTTCAAGACTGGCCATCAGCCACACTGCCAAAAAAGATGCTGTTTACGTTAAAAACATAAAACAGCAATCACAGCAGTGTAGTTCAGAGAGTGACAACAATCCCACTGCTTTGCCAGCGGCATGTCCCGGGATTGTGCATCTCTGCTCCTTACCACAACCCAACTATCCTTCCTCTATCGCTAGAACTAAAGGATGCAGTCAGAAGTCAGACCCAATATGGCCCAAGAAACACCCTGTGCTTTCCTATCCTATTATGCACCTCACATAGAGAGGAAGAAAAATATCCTGGAAGATGAGCAATTACCTCACCGCGTAATTTAGAGCAGGAGCCACCATTTTGCAGCAGACATCAAAATAATGAGCGCTCCTCTGCTGACTGTGCAGCTCCCCGTTATTCCCATGATGGGCCGTGTTATACCCAGCAGCACACTAACATGCAAAAAAACCCAGGCAAGAATGAAAACATAACGTTTGCCACAGCACAAAAAGTGTTAGGAAGAAAAACAACACTTAATCCTGTGGCTCCCGAGGACCTTTCATGACTCAGAAAGCAAATGCAAACAGATGAAAAAGTTAATTTGGATCATATCAGCCTCACCGGCACGAAAAGGGCAGAGCAGGCACCCTAGGGAGAGGGAGGGAAAGATTTGCCATAGATCAGGTTACTATCACTGACAGCTGACCTAAAACACCACAAGATTTCAGCAGACTCTGCCAGCTCCTCTGACTTTCAAAGGTACGACCACCTCCTTAAAGAAATGTGATGTGTGGAGCTCGTAAGACTGTTACTGAGGTCAGGGAGGAAGGAGATCCTGCAGCCCAAGTACATAAGTGGCCCAGATGATAATCCGCACTGCTTTAGAACAAACACAATTAACTGATAACAAGAAGAAAGCAGAAGTGAATTGTTCCTTTGAAGATGTAGAAGTTTCAATCTGAAGCAATGAGGACATAAGGAATCAGAGCGATTTCTCATGAGCCTGAAGCTACTGCATGGAACAGACAGACAGACAACTGCTGTCCTACAAATGTGCTCCTCTGAAAGAGATGTCCTCTGCAATCCAGTACACTCCCAGCTTAGGAAATCAGAACTCCAGCTTGCTGGATGGGCTCTATAGAATCATCTCCCAGATGGAACACCAGACATACACCACAGACACACTTCATCACCATCAAATCTGAGAAATGTTCTTCAGCACAAGCCCTCAGCACTTGGTTTTAACTTCAGCTCATTTGAAGGGATCTGAACTGCCCCGCTCTGCTGGAAGCAAAGGGCAGGCAACACTGAGAACTTACAGAACTAGCCAGGCACTGAACACAAGAACAAATCAGTGCTGTGCAACCTGTTTTTCTGTTCTGGGTGATCCTTTCCAATGTCATCTATCTAGGGTGGTAAAGCTCATCCCAAACTGAGCACTGTGTCCTACTAAAGTTTTTGAAAGAGTTAATGTTCAAAGAGTTAATGACAGCATGAGTAGCAGCCCAGAGCAGACAATGTGTTTATTGTTACCTGAAGTCCCTTTGCTTTGTTAGGCCTTGAAAATCCAGTAGAGGATTTGCAGGAAGACTGATATACGTGAAAAAATGTCTTTAAATCACTGAAGATGAAAATTGCTCTGATAGCTTCCCCTCACACGTCCAGAACGAGAAACCTTTCCAGAATCCCAGAATTTGGCACCACAGTGCACAAGGACCATCTGCATTTTATATCTGGGGTCAATCTTTCTTGATCAGAGAGGGAATGGTTTCAGCAAGTGCCTCTATCTGCTTCTGCTGGGTACTACTAATATCACACCTAATTCACAGGCTCTTCTCCATGTACTTCAGCAGGAGGAGGACCAACACATCTGACCTCATACGGGTGCAAAAGAGCAGCTCACACAGGCACAGTCCCCACTGGCACAAAGCTGGGACAGAGACAGTTAAGGGCAATTCCCAAACCACTTCACAGCTGAATTGGCTACAGGAGGCCTGGAATCACACTAACACTCTTCTGCTAGGACTGCCAGAATAGTAGCCAGGAGGCTCATCACACCTCTGCATTTAAATCGTGTCAATCAAACATGTTCTTTCCTGCCACCAGCTTCTTTTCCCCTAGATTTAGGCCACAGAGTATCTCAGAGTAATTGTACGGTGACACACAGAGCCTCACAGCTAACCTAGAGGCCTACTACACTTTTGAAAGCCACTACAATCCTCTATAAACCCCCTGGAAGAATCAAATTTATCTTCCTTTATGCTCCTCCAAAACACTCAGAAATTCCTATTACTCAGCTCCAGCTATTCTTCTCAGTGCTACAAATAACAGCTCAGAGTTTCCTACCCACCCATTAAGGAAGCCATTGGCTTTCTGGATACTTCTGCTTTAAGCAAGAGTGTGGCCATGAGATGTGTTCTTGGCCCCATGGCTGAGCTGCCAGGCAGGACCCTGGCCACCCATCAGTCAGGGAGGCTTGGAGCTGGCAGGCACAGGTCTGAGTTGAGGAAGCTCAAGCCTGCAGCCACTGGTGCAGCTTTCTACTAACTTGTGTGCAACAGTTGCAATAACTCCTGCAGCTCACTGTCAAAACCAATTAAAGAGTATTCCTAACAACAACAACAAAAGTCCTGAGAAACCACATGGAGATGAAAAGGACAGTCACATCACAGCCTGTCTTACCTCCTCACAGCAGGGCTTGTTTCAGGAGGACCTTCATTTCGTCTACGGCCAAAGTTGCCATCAGGCTGCTCAAAGTTACAGTTTCAGACTTGATGGAATACATGGCTCAGGGATCTTTAATCTGATTTAACCCGATTTACTTAGGTTCATCTCACTGAGTAAGTCAAGGCATTTAGAAGTCTTGTTTTCTGACGGAGCATAAAGATCTCCACAGTGCTTTTTCTGCCTTTCTGAACAGTGTTACCAGTTAAACTAATTCTCACACCCTTGCAGCATTCTGACCAAAAAGAAAAAGCTTTGAAGATCCAGAGTCCCTTGGAAAATTTCTCAGGCTGAAGGTTTTCAACTTCCTTTGGATGACCTAAATTCTTTCTGCCACCAAGAGGGACAGTCCCTCCTTGACTACACCTCTTCATCAGTCACACCGTATGCTCATTCACAGTCTGTCACCCACGTCCCTGTGAAGGACACTTGGAAGTAGGGAATTGTCCCAGGTTCTCACCACAGCCTCCAGTCACCACCTTCCTCAGTGCTGTTTCTCACCACACTACACTCTGCCACAGACTGGGCCCCCCACACCGTCTAAAGTGACCCAAAAAGCCCATCATCACCACCACCCCCAAACCTAAACTAAGCTTGCGTAAGAGGGACTCCTAAAAGTACTTTTCCTCCCCTTCCACTGCTTCTAGACAGAAGACAGCTTCATCCTGGAAGAGGCTGGAGGCAGACCAGAGAACAGTTTCACAAAGCAAATCTAACACCACTGAACAGCTTCATCACACACACAACGAAAAACAAGGGGTAAAGTTAAAGCAAACTAATCCACATTAAATATCTTAACACGAAGCAAAGCTATCATACCACAATACCTCATTGTCCAACCAACAGTCAACAAATCAACTAATTCACTAATTTCACCAAATTATCATGCTCTTCCTCCTCTCCTTCCTGATTCAGGCTGGAAGGATCCTAAGTTAACACAGACCTAAAACTCCACCTGTTGAAAAGCTGAAATCCTTCCCCCTGCTGCTGTTTTTATCTCAACCGCATTTGAGAAGGGACAGATGCTGGAAAACAAAAGCCTTTCATACTCCTGCTCCCTAATAATTCCTAAGTACTTTGCATAATTGTTCAGTTTGGATAACCCTTCATATGCTGCAATAGCAGTAAAATAAGAAAAGCTACAAAGAACAACAAATCAAATTAAGGGCTTCACTCTTCATGGAGAGTGAGACAAAGGAAGACTAATACTATCCAAGAAATCCAAACTCCTCTCCAAGGCATTTTTAAATCAGTCTTTTTAAGTAATTTAAAGCAGGTTTTGCTGTTAGGACTGGAGGGAGAGCATAAGCTTCAGATAAGGAGCCTCTGTGAGACCCGACGGGTGAATGATGGTCTATGCACTGCATAGGTCAAACTCTGATTATCTAAATCTTGGTTAATCAAAAGCAATTATCTGAAAGTCAAATATGCCCTCCAAGTCAGACAGCTCAGCGAGACCAGGGCTTATAAAGCACACCGAAATCCTAAACTCCACAGGACCACAACTGCAGAGACTATGAATTTTAAGCAGGATAACCGGGAGGACAGTTCAGAGGGTTTTAACCATACTCAAGACTCCCAGCCTGAGGGCAGGCTTCAGAAGCAGCTAGAAGATTACCCTCACAATTACTCGGACATTTTTGGTGTCTCCATGCACCCTCAGATTACAGGCTACTTGCAGTGCAATTCCAGTTAGGTATTTAGACACTACTCAGAGTGGAAGTCTCCATTACAGACAGGGCTAGCGGAGCCAGGCTGGCTGATAACTTCCCATTGTAAGACTGTTTTCAGCTTACAATTCTGAGAAACCATCCAAACGGATTTGTTTTTCCTATTATCTATAATTTATTTCAGATTTGGTAATTTTTTTTCCTGCTACTTCAGTCATATCAATCCAACCCAAGAAAGAAGCAGGGGGAGTATTTTGTTTATGATTAAGATGGGGGGGAAAGAAAAAAGAAAACACACCACCCCACACACTTTGAAAAGCCTACAAGACTTCATATTTAACAGAAGAATTTGCATTTTGGGAATCCATATTTAGCAATCACACTAAAAAGCTACCAAAATTTGACCAACATTGTAACAAAACTGTGGAAAACTACAGTGCCTGTCTTACATATCAACTAAATCTGCTAGTAAAGCCATACATGATTGTCCAAAAATGCTAAAAACAAGAAAGGAAGGAAAAAAACTGGTAAGCAAAACCTACCAAAAAGGAAAGAATTAATCCATTTTTTGGATTTATCATGGAAAGAACAAATGGTGATACGAAGCTTTACATTACATTTTACGGAGGACTTCGCAACGCTCAGGAAGGAAAGGACTTGGATTGTCAAAGCTGGCAGTGGCATTGCAAGTGTTTTTAAGACAGGTTACTCACCATCAGAAATGGTGACATGGTTTATTCTATCAGGAAATAGAGGGTGGCTGGCAGTGCCACTTGTACCCCACTTTCTCTGAGTTCATGCTCTTGTTTGGGGGAGGAACATGGTTTCAGAGGAGAAACCAGCCATGTCAGATCCAGGTCTGAAGATCAATGACAGCAGGGAGATGACCCAACTCCTGTATTTTGCACCATCCCCTTCGTAGGGATCAAGTAATGTGGAGTAGCAAGTCAGGTACCTCAAATTCAAAAGACCAAAGAAACAGATGTCAAAGTGTAGTGGGAGGAAAGTAAATAGGGATAAGAAGCCTGAGCACCAACAGGGCACTTACTGATGGGGGTGGGGAGGAAGGGATAGATCAGACAAGTTTGACTGTAATAGGAGCAGAAAAGGCAAACTAAATGAGGAATGCAAGGAGTGGGTGGAGAATTAAAAAGGTACATGACAAGGAGACTGTAGCGAGGACAAGGAGGAGGAGGAGGAGAAGCAGAGGAAGAATAAGCAGACCTAAAAATCAGCTAAAAGAACTGAAATGATCATGGTAAAGAAGAAGTGTGCTGAAACACAATGACACGTTAACCGGAGAGGAAGAGAGACAGGGTTAGCATGGACAGGGACTGGCATAAGAGAAGTCTACTGACCAGAGATCATAAGGAGAAAATGAGAGAAAGAAGACACATCCGTCCATGATGAATGGCAGAAGCAAGACAGGAAAGGTCATGCAGGAATGGAAGTGAGGGGTAAATGTGCTTACTGAGGTACACTCCCAAAGCATAAACCAGAGCCTAATATTGCGAAACCTCACCACTTCTCTGCTCTCAGCAAATACACAAAACCAACTGGCAAACACACACCAAGCTGGCCTGCACAGCAAATGACAGCTAATTACACATTCAGTGTTAAGTGGCAGAGGTCTGTGGGATGCATCTGGGACAGTCAACCCTGCTACTGATACTTGCAGAGGTCATCATGGTGCCACATATACTGGAGCTGATGGAGACGGGTGGAGGGTTGTCTGGTTTTGCTTTCCTTTCTTGTGGAAAAAAATAGCATGTAATCATGTGATTAAAGACCATCATAGACACAGAAAAAAAGAGAACAATTGAAGGTTTCTTTCCCAACTTAAAATACAGAAATGCCCCAGAACTGAAGTGCCTTCCCGCTACCATCCTTACAACTCTCAATTCAGTTTGTGAATAGCATTGCTCAATGAACAGCTTTGCAAAGAAAAATAAGAAGTCAGACATCAATTTTAAACAAAGCACACGGTTGAACAGGCCCAGCATTTGTCCTATTTTCTTTCATATAGGCAAAGTGCACTCTATTTTTGCAAAAAGCTTTCAATTGAGCATTAATTGCTCTGTGTTCTGCAAACCCTACAGAACCAGCTTATACATCGCCAGCTCCCACTGGTCATAGCACAACCTCCAAGAGCCCAGCAAAAAACCATCCTGCATAGCACAGGATCGTAAGTAACTCTACAGGAGCACATCAGAATACCTCTGGGTACAAAAGTTAACTTTTCTCGACTCTAATTCTAAGGAACATGTCAGATAGGAAGAGTATGTGACCACATGCTTTTACATAATATTTGAGAGCAAACTGAGGCAAATTAACCACCTCCTCCCTGGTACCTAGATCTCCAAGAGCTGCCGGTTAGTAAATCCCAGGAGACAAAGAGGTTAAGGATCTCATTGCTAAGGGGTGGCTAACTGCATACATCATCTGCTGAAAATGTGTCTAAACAAGGAAGATCCAGCATTTTGCATGAAGCAGTTAAGACCAGACTCCAGATCTAGAAACCATCAGACTCCCCATTGCAGCTCCCTTTCGCACTGGTGTTAGAATTCCATAGTAGAAGGCTGGTCAATATTAATTAAGTGCAATGGAGCCGTTATGAATTAATAACTTGCAGGGAAAAACACTGCTGGTTTTAAGGGCTTCCCAAGCTTCTCAACTTTCAGCATTTTTGGGTAGCTCACTACAACCTTCTCACTAGTCCAGATACTTCACAAATTAATAGTTCTTAAAATAATAATAAACCACTATGTTAAATTTACACAGCCTTTCCATGTGAGTATCACAGCATGTACTGTGGCAAACTTAGGCATCCTCATTTCTCAATTCCCAGGTACCCAGGGGTAGTTACCTAGTCACCTGCAGGAGAAATGCGTTAGGGAGCAGGGAGGTTATTTCTAGGACAGGGACTTAAGGAAATGGCACTGCTGTATCAAGTTCCCTCTGACAACACCATCCTGCCTAGGCAACGTAGAATGCAGCTTCTGCCATCCCAAGGCTGCACTGAAAGCTCAGTTCGCTTCTACTCCAATGCATCTGAAAGTGTTCAGCAAAGGTGGTAATGAGAAAAGGACTTTAAAAGACACGGGGTTCTGATATTTAAGCCCTTAAGAACATGCCCATCCCACCCAGCAGTTAAATCTCTAAGTATTACAACAGTCACAGACACAACCCATAGGCCCACCTTGAGCAACCACGTCCTTCAATGAGGACTAAGCTGCAGATCTGCCTTTCAGTTCCCAGGGGAAATTCTCCTGGAGAAGCGACTGGCCAGGATTCTCCTCACACAAACCTTTGCTGTGTGCACCTATGGTGTGTGCAGCACTAAAACAAAGTCCGATGACAAACAGAAGAAGGTAAGCAAAAACTCGGGGACAGGCATAGGCTCAGAGCCAGGTAACAAAACAACACAAGGTACCAACCAAGAAAGAGGAAGAGTACAAGGCCGTGGGCAGGGAGGAGAGTGATCCTATTCAGACTGCTCACACAAGTTTACAAGGGCAACACCAAACCGAGAAGCAAACAGCAAGGACACTTGGCTTGAAAGGAAAGGAGATGCAATCCTCAAAGCAATGAAAAGGGACAGGGGAATAGTGATAGCTCCTGAGAGAAGTCAGAGAGCAAAAAAGGAAGCCTACAGCCACGCAGAGAAAAGGCTATTTTTTTAAACTAATTATTTCTTTTAGGGCAGCAGGGGACTCCTGCAGCATCCAGCTTGCCTGGAGGGGAACAGATCCCAAAGCAGACATAAGGGGACAGGAGGGGGGAGGCTGTGCTGGGACTCAGTCTCCCTTGCAGACAGTTCAAACAAAGGAGGACGGTCTCCTATAATGGGATGCATTGTACAATTTCAGCTAGCACAAGGTGGCTGTCGTGACAGGGCTCCCCATCTCCTGTCTTCTCCCCACTACCTCCTCAAATATGCACCCCCTGCAAGATCCCAACATGGAGTACAGACAAAGATCCGTTTTATCACACCACTACTGTAACGGGAGGTACAGAAAGATAGGGAAAGGGAATGAGGCAGAGGAACGAAAAGGAGACAGAGAGGCTTTTAATGAGTCAGCCGCTGCTCTGATTTAAATAAGATCTCCATTTAAGGAGCTCTGCCTTTGGTTTTGTGGGGTCTTTCTTCCAATTAAAAAAAATAATCAGTGACTGAGCAAGTAACTTTTGGCTGCACAAGGCTGTCTCACAGCTAGACATGGGGTGTGGGAGGGAAGGGGTTATAGAAGGGGGAAGGGAAAGGGAAGAAAACCTCTGGAAAAAATGAGGCTGCTTGCTGGTTCATTTTAACAAGGACATAAATTAGTCTCAAAGCCACAAACGCCATCACCTCCCTGAGCCCTGGGCAGAGCGTAGCAAGTCAAACACGTGCCAAGATAAACGGCGTTGGCTGGAGCCTCTGAGGGGTTCTGGGGGGGGGAGGAGGGGGGGATACAAGGGGGCATGCTGCCAGGCAGGGCAGCGAAGATGCTTCAGATGGTGCCACAAAATGGAGACTGATGATCCCACAGCTGCACAAAAGGGGACCTTCAGATGTTCCTGCCTACACCCACATCAAAAGCTGGGAACTCAAGGCAGAAGAAAAGAGGGGGAAATGGGGTGCTGCAGTCAGAAAACAGCAGCTCTTCCCAGTCTGACTTGGATTACCACGAGCAATCCTTCCTCCTCCTCTTCCCATCTTGGAAGAAGGCCTGCCAGCAGGCAGCAGCCCAGGTGAAAGGCTCCATCAGCAGCAGCAGGGAAGGGAGCAGACAATGGCGGGGGGATTCATTACAAAGGCATACATACATACATACATACATACATACACATGCTTGCTCGGCACTGCTGGCTGCCACATGGGCTGGCAGGACTCCTTAAGGAGGCAGCAGCTCCCTTCCCACTCTCTGAGATGCTCGACACCTTCCCCCTCTCCCAGCCCTGATGGGAAACAGATTCGGAGGAAAACGCCAGCAAGGCACTGGGCTGTCCAAGAAAGGGAGGGCTTTGTGCTCCACGCAAGCCAGCAACCTCACCATGCACCGCGCAGAGAAAAAGCCTTTTGGCATATAATTCCCGTCCACCAAAGACTCTCTCTTTTATCTGCAATTAGCACATGATGTACCGGGCCTCGTTTAACACTCATTTTCACTGATTTAGGATTAAGGGGGATAAGAGGAGGGTACTTTCTGTTAATGAATCTGAGCTCTTGCTCTCATTAGCAATTTCAGTTTCCTCCTTTACAAGCACATTTCTACCTTCCAGCATTTCTCATTTCTTCCCATCACTGTTTCTAGTTTTCCCACCCCATACATCCCAATTTATTTTTACCAGCCCCTCATGCCTATACAGAAGCCAATGTCCCAGATTTCCAAGGAAGACGCTCCCTAAAACACAACAGAGCACAGACCAGGCAGGCAGTGTTCTCTGGAAACTGAACCAACAGAGCAAAAGCCTGTAGCAGTGTTGAATTCATTCAGTGGCAATTACCAGCTTAACATACTAACAACATTTACTTGTTATAAAGGAGACAGAGCCCCAGTGAAGTAAGTTCACAGTCTGTGAGTAAGGCCACTGCACTGCTTCAAAAGGCACTGCAGAATGAGAGTAACGCCGCTCTGGATACTGTCCTGGATGTGCCACGCTCCTCCAGCCTCACAACTTGCCTAACCTGCAGTGAAGTGCTGCTAAGGACCAGCCTGCGAGCCAAATGCTCCCTCTGCAAGCAGCAGCACTATGCTACAGCTGAACTCACCTTCGCTCTCTTCCTCAACTCCACATGAAAGGGGTATTCATAGTTCATGCGAAGACCCCGACTGAGACATAGCCAAGCTCTCCTCCCCTGCTGGTTACTTTAATATGCATCTTCTTCAGCATCAGCATATAAATATGCAGCACAAACCCTGAAAGCTATCCTAGACAGCACATACTCTTAAGACAACTGTAATTCAAGGTCAAGCAATACTAATAATGCATGGTCTCAATGCCTCCTTTCCTGTGTCAGTATATTAACACTCTCTGTGGAAGGCAGATTTCCCTGAAGTCTATTAGGATGTCCCAAACCTTTAAAGGAGTTTATACACTCTCCTCTGTTTCAGCCAGTGCTCCAGCAGAGTCCCATCCTTCCCAGCTCCGCACATGTACCCAAGCCAACCAGCTCATGTTTCAGGGTGCTCAGTCCTAGGCATGCACAAACTACACACACTTGTGTATCGGTGACCTAGGCACCTTTCTGCACTGCACACACACAGGTTATGCGTGTAACAGTTGTGGGCAAGAGCGCATTGCAATACAAGGCTGTGCAGAACAACTCTCTGGAACATGCACGTGCCAGCCTGCAGCTTAGGGGCAGGCACCTCCATCTAACCAGGCACAGCAATACACAAATGGACCCTGACTGCAGAGACAACGGCTTTTCAGCATCATTCACTCAACTAAATATAGGTACAGAAAGCCTCGGGAGATTTCTGCGGAGCTCCTCTGTCTCAAAACAGAAAGCCTTGGTCCAGATAAAAAAGGAATCAGCAATGAAATGGACTAAATAGCAGAAGGTGGGGCTTTGGAGCCTGGGAAGATACCTTAAGAGTGGACAGAGACCTATTTTACAGCCGCTGACAATCAACGCAAGATGAGAAACAGAAAGGGTCAAAGCGGGTGTCACTCCTTACAGCAGGTTCACTCTGAGGCAGGCACCCACAAAGTGCTGCCCCTCGCAGTGGGACACACAGGATCTTGGCAGCAGCTAACGGATGGGGGCTCCGCCAGGGCAAAAGAAAGGCAAGATGACAATATGCGCCTAGCCTAAAAACCTGCAAAGCTCTGGAAGAAAACAGCGCTTGTGAAACCCAGATCTGAGGAAAAGTTCCTTTCGAGAGTCCTTCCCTCCAACCCCTTTGGGAATATCCCCCAAAGGCTTCCAGCTCCGCAAGGCACTGCGGGGGCATTATATAATGCCCAACTCCCAAGGATTCCAGCTCTGTGATGCCGCTCTCCTCCTCCTCCCCACTTTGCCCCCTCCCTCCGGTGGCAACTTGCAGATGCCAAGCCAAATAAAAAAAAGGGAGAAATAATTTAAAACCCCTAAACCGTACAGCAGCCTTAAAAGGCACAAATGTCCGATAAAACCCCGCTGCGAGGCAAGGGAAGAGCGATGGCCCCTGCAGCTGGGTGCGCTCCCAGGAAACGTCAGCCGCTTTCCCCAGGGAAGAGACGGGCAGCCCCACGCCTACAGCTACCTACAAGGGCTTCCCAGCCCTCCCGGTGACCGCAGCCGGATGGAGCACCGCCTGGGCAGACGTTTACCTTCGGGATCGCTCGTTCAAAGGCGGGTTCAGCCGGGAGCGCGGACACCCGTGCCCCTCACGCACCTCTTCTCCCTAGAGAGCACTGCGAGGCTGCTGCGGGCAGGGTGGACGGAGGGAACCCCTTCCCCAAAGCGCCCTGCCCGGCACGGCGGGGCTCCCTCTCGCCCTAGCACCGGGCTGAGGCGGCGCGGAGCCGCGGTCTCCCCAGGGAAGGCGAAGGGGCAGCCCCGCTGCCGGTCGCTCCGCTCCGCTCCGCACCGCTCCTCGCCGCGCCGGACCGGACCCCCCGCTCGCCGCCAGACAAAGCCGGGCAGGCAGCCGCCGCACCGCGGCACCGGCAGCCCGGCCCGCCCGCTTTACCTTACCTGAGTTACCATTTTCTTTTTCTCCATAAACCAAAATGGGGGAGCCCGGCCGCGGAGGAGAGAAAGAAATAAAAATACAGAGGAAAACAAAAATAAAATTCTAATAAAAACGTAAAAAGCAGCAGCCCCGTGGAGGCGGGCGGCGGCGGGTGCCTGCGCTGCGCTGCCTCGCCGGCGCGGTGCCCCCCGAGCCCTTTTTCCTCCTTTCTTCTCCCGTGTTCCTCCCTCTCTTTCCCCCTCCCTCCCTCCCTCCCTCCCGGCCGTCGCTCCCCCCTCGGCCCGGCCAGATGGCTGCGGGAAGCACCGCCCCGAATGCCGAAGGTAATTAATGCGAGCCGGGACCGCCCCGCTCCGCCCGCAGCCCCGGCGAGGCGCTTCCCGCCCGCCCGCCCGCCGGGAGGGA